>JADNRX010000615.1:0-29398 GCA_015501595.1 Hymenopellis radicata | reverse complement strand
CGATAACCTGGAGCTGGTTGAAGAAGTCCAAGTCTGGGATGTAACGCCTGGGTCCTTCAACACTTCAGCAATATCAAAGGGTATCAGCATCAATGCTACATACCGCAAGAACGTCTAGGCGGTCCGTCCGCCAACCTCTCCTCTCACGCGTAATGTTCTTTCATCCTACTCATTCGAACTGTGCGTATAATAGTTGTTTATCCGGCAATAAATACGACTGCACTCCGAAGAGGAAAGCCTGACCCACGCACCAAATCTACAGCAAACCCAGACCGTCAGATGTTGATGCACAAACATTTGGCTAGAAAAATTGTGATACTGGAGTCGTCATCAAGCCTCTCCTGAAAATCCTCCCAATCCACAGGCGAGTATCGTATTCTGCGAGATCGACAGTTATTTCTGCATTGATCGAGGTAGAGATTTGAGTCTTATATAGATCAAGAAATACAAAAAAAGGACCCAAAAGCTACAAAAACTGGAAGTCTGAGTAAGTGTTTAATCCAATAAATAGGCGGGAAGGGGGATACTAGAGATATAGATTTTATTGTAATCAACATTACTCCGCCGAGGTCGCCGTGAGAATGGGGAGTGAGTGGATGAGGAATGCGCTGCCGACATAGATGCAGTTGGTGATTCAGCCAGCCTTGGGCCTAACTCTTCTTGACACAGGCTGATCTTCAACTGGACGCCGGACACCCTAGGGGCAGGGGATGATGAGCTTGGAAGTGGGCGGGGTGGGATAATGATGGTATTGCGTCCAGAAGAAGACGGCCCCATGCTGTTAGCCGGCTGGATGGCAGTGCGAGTCGTGACATGCGCCGAAGGAGCAGAAGCAGTAGGGCGAGGTATTGTCGAAGGGTGGGGGGGGGCATGGGTCAGAACTTCGTGAGGCAAGTTTTTTGGCTGCCTTTGCCGTCAGCTCTTCTTCTCTCTTGCGCGCCTTCAGCCTGGCCCTCCTCCGCTTCTTAGCTTCTGACTGAGATTTTGATTTTTTGAACCTCGTGCTCAAAAGACGTCGGCTTTAACCATTCGAGGTGAACTGGGAGGGTGTTCTCGGTCCTGCAGACTGGGCCTGACAAAAAGGTTAGCGTGAAACTTGGGAGAGGATGGAGGGTATATACACTCCTTTTTGCGTTGATAGGCTTTCATTACGCAGCCCTAAGAGGCGGTCACAATAGCACAACCACAGAAGAATTGCTTAACTCACCTGTCCCCAAAGCTTTTTTCTTGCATGAGCAAGCGATAACGACGCTGAGCCTAATGTTGTCATCACAAACAGATCTATGGTGAGAAGGCGAAAAAGTTGGTTGACAAATAAGAGTCAGAAAAGTGACACTTACTGCATATGTGGTGTTCAGCTCCCAGCCGGGCTGGTCCTTTTGGTCATCGCAAAACGTCATGAATAGTTCTCATGCACGTTCCCTTCCTTGTGCTTTGCCTAAGATGCCCATATCAGTTTCTATAATGGCCTAGAGAAATCAGGTAAAACAGAACTGGGTGAGAACGATTGCATACCCATCGGCGTTGCCCATCGGAAAAATCAGGCGGGGGAGGTTGAAGCAGCTGCTTGAACGTAGGAGTTAGGACGTCTTTCATCGATATAAAAATAGCTACAAAAATTAACCATCTACGCAGGATCATATAGAGAATGAAATAACACACTGTGGAAGAGTAAAGAAAGAGTAAAGGAAGAGAAAAGAAGCACGCACACGCGTGAGTAGGGTTTGAAGTTAGGTTAGTTAACCAGTTAGTAACCGCTCATTAACCCTAACCTAACCACCTCTAACTGATATAACGGTTAAGGATCTTAACCGGTTTCAGCAGTTAGAGGTGGTTACGGTTATAGGTTAAAAAATATTTCAGATATCCTATAACCGCTAGTTAGGGTTATTGACCGGTTACAACCGCACTAACCGCTATATCGGTTAAACCGGTTATAACCGGTTAATAACCGGTTTAACCGACCAAATCCAGAAAATCGAAAAGAAGGTTGCCATGAGTGGGAATTGAACCCACATACTGCTGCTGAAACACAGCAGGAGCTCATCCATCTGAGCCACAGCCGCCGCAAGCTCTATCAATTTTTAGGTCTCATAGGCCCTCTTTGCTCACACCCGAACAAGTATGGTAACTGCGTGCATGTACCTCATAATGGTCATGCACGCCACTTACCAAGTCAAATGATTAACTGACACACTACTCCTAACAAAAAATTATTGACAGACTTATTCTTATTAACAATCAAAGACATCATAGCTCCTCTCCAGTCATACTCTGATAGGTATAGCAAGTGCGTGAAGTACATGCATACTATTTAATGATTAACAGACGGATGCCCCACAAATCCATTCATGCTCGATGAGCATCCCCGGGCAATGGCACAGGGATACTCAACCGTGCATGAGCACTGACTGAGGGTGGGGTGGTGGGTGGTGGGAGCAGTGGAGGTGGTGGTGAAGGTGCTGGGAGTGGTGGTGGGAGTGCTAATGGTGGTGGGATGAGATATAAACTACTACGATCTATAGGCCGCCTGACAATCGTCAGCACGGGAGAGGCGACAATTGTCAGGCTCTGAGTAGTCCCAGTGGTTGTTGATTCATCCTGTGAGGGTCAAGGCCAAGGCGTACTGCAGTAACAAAGAAAAAATACGCATCTTCATGACGCCGCCTGCCTGCAGACAGTGCGGTATCTAGTTCTATAGCCAATACCAGAGTCCTTTGCCTAGCAAGGCTTCTCCATTATCATAGTTAAAGATTTGCAGCCTCGTTCGAGGGCTTACACGTCCTGCGGGGCCGCCGGGGCTCTTCAAGCCCGCAGACAGAGTCAGATTAAAGGAGATGACATAAAGTCAGTCTCCAAGACAGTAGGCGACAACACAAAGTTGATCACCGAGGAACTAACTTGATAGTGGTGGTGGTTGAAGGGAGAGAAGGAGCCTTTGATTACCATATGGATCCAATCTGTACACTAGTGATCAGATCATCAAGTACCGGGGATTTGTCTGAAACTTTTTTTGGACCTCTCCTTTTGATATTAAGCCCAATACACACTATTTGAAAGTGAGAAAAAATATATTTCTATCTATAATGAATACTTGTTTGATTGAAAAGACAGTCGAACAACTGGTAGAGATATTATTGCTAGTGATTAAATGATCACATAAGTAATCAATGATTAACGGACTGATCATTCGAGTGGTGATCATGATGCATTTTAGTAAGTGATCTTTGTCTTCAACCACCACCACCTCAAGACGCCCGCACCCCGATGACTCGACCTTGGGACGCGGGTCTTCCGGGCATCTTTCTTCTTTCATCTACCTCTTTTTTGCCCATTTTTCCTGGATATGCGGGCTTGAAGAGCCCCGGCGGCCCCGCAGGACGCGTAAGCCCTTGAACAAGGCTGCAAATCTTCAACCACAATGACGGAGAAGCCTTGCTAGGTGGAGGACTTCAGTATTGGTTATGGAACTAGACACTGCACTGTCTGCAGGCAGGCGGCGTCATAAAGATGCGTATTTTTTTTTCTTTGTTACTGCAGTGAGCCATTGACCACTACAGGATGAATCAACGACCACTGGGACCACTCAGAGCCTGACAATTGTCGCCTCTGCCATGCTGATAATTGTCAGGCAGGTGAGGTGGTCTATTAGTTGAGGTTTCGTGCTAGGCACCACTGCTGTCTTTGTGACAGCGGCAGAGGACTACAATGAACTCCGGGACACAACAACGACGATTTGCAACTCCAGGAGAGGATGATGAAGGAAGAGAGGTGATAATTTAGAAGTTGGGCTGGGTGGCGTTGCAGATGCGTACAGCCAAGAACAGTACGTGCTTTTATTTATCTTCTGCATGTTCATGGCCTCGATGGTGTAGAATGACGCCGTAGAGGTTTTTTGACCTTCATTACAGTAATATGGCATCTTCCGCATCGCTTAAGCCCACCAATGTGGGCTGCATACATTCTGATTCTCTCTCACCCTCTACATATGACGCACCATGCATGCACCATCTTGCTTACATTCCTGGACTGTCGAGGTGCTTTTCGTATAGGATATAACCACTGCACATTTGTGCAGTATGTTGTCTTACCGAAAAAATCTCTCGACTGTCCGTTAAACATTGTTGTTAGACTGTCCGTTAAACATTATTGTTGGATACACTTATACTAGTATTAATGGGAATGAGATTCACCATAAAACCCATTTCAAGTATGATATTCTGCGGCGGCGGTGGCTCAGTTGGTAATGGGTCATACTTCTAACTAATATGTGCGGTATGCGGGCGTTCAAACCCTCCTGCTGCCCTTTTTGAGTGAAGTATGATCGGTTAAACCGGTTATTAACTGGTTATAACCGGTTAAACCGGAAAAGCGGTTATAACTGGTTATAACCGCTAACCTAACCGGAAAAATAAACCGGTTAGCGGTTAATGACAGTTATCAGTGGTTACAGTTATGGTTAACAGACATTAGCGTACTTGGTTATGGTTACTGTTACGGTTAGACCTGACTGAGGGGGTCTAACCGTAACCTAACCTAACCTTAAAACCCTAGGCGTGAGAAGTACATCTACAGATCAGAGAGATCGGCTTATGCCCGCACTGACATAAGCCTTGAGGACTTATCTTTTACCGTCATGGACAAACAGCGACGACGCCCATAGGAAGAAAATAAGCCCAACATTCGACAGGGTGTACCTCCCTTACGACTGTCTAGTGTGTTCCGCTAGGAGCGCAGTCGATGCTCAAGTATCTACATCTTTAAATGAAGCGTAAGTATCCGGATTCTCCCCATGTTCTCTCCATTTCTAATGATCACTTCAGAACGTCTTGCTTTGCCCTTAGCCACTGGTTCAGCCAGTCGGGCAAGTCCTGACGTGCACGGCAGGGTGGACATTGTCCTGGCCTCGCCGCAGTCGTGTTAAGTCACGGCTCGCAGCTGAACGGGTCCCTTGGGCGGGTAATACATTGACTTCATTAGAGTTACATGGAGCAGCGGTGATCAACAACTAGCAAGCCATCGGTAACATTTCTCTCTTCTTTGAATTCGGCTTCTTTGAATTCGGCGTCGCTCACGAATATATTCTCTCAGATGTGTAAGCCCAATATTTGACAGGGTGTACCTCTCTTACGACTGTCTAGTGCTGATGTTGCAGTTACACTTGGTGTTCCGCGAGGAGCGCAGTCAGAGTTGGCTGCCTACAATGTGAGGATGACACGTAAGTAGCCGGATTCTCCCCATGTTCTCTCCATTTCTCATAATCCTTTTAGAACGTCTTGCTTTGCCCTTGGTTACCGGTTTAGCCAGTCGGGCAAGTCCTGACGTGCACAGCAGGGTGGACATTGTCCTGGCCTCACCGAAGCCGTGTCAAGTCACGGTTCGCAGCTGAACGGGTACCTTGGGCGGGTAATATGTTGACTTCATCAGAGTTACATGAAGCAGCGGTGATCAACAACTAGCAAGCCATCAGTAAGATTTCTCTCTCGTTTTGCTTTTCATCGTCTGGTATGTTCATCAAGGTCTTTCACATTGGCTAACTTGTCCACAGCCTCGACTTTGCCAACGACAAAGACCCTCATTGAACGAAGATCTTGTTCGACACAGTCTTATACTTTTACAACAGGTATGTCGGTTCTCTCCCCTGTGTTCCTTGGTTATCAATTGAACCTTTCCAGATCTGCTTGATGGTTGCCGGCGTGCTCGATGATACTCTTCTTCTTGGCATTGGTGACTGACTTGTCCAGCATTCCTCGACAAGTTATAATCATCTCGAGTGAGTCCTCTCCTGGGCCCCGTGCACTTCTTTTCTTAACTTGTCTTCGCGCAGTCAGGATCTGGATGTCTCTTTTGGCATCTCTTGAGCTGAGAGTAAGTCTTGGCGTCGAATGATGCTTGTTCGGGGTTTGTGACTGATTGCTACAGTCTCGTTTATTCGCATTCAGCGTTCGAAGACTCGGTAAGCGGCGAACTTGATTGTCGGTCTGTTTTCTAATCACAAAATTGCTTAGAACTCTCAACGCGGCAAGTCGACTCTTGCAGCGGTAAGTGTTCTCCAGCGTGAAAGGGTCTCAGTTCAAATGGTACGTATCGCGACACATTTTTCATGAACCGAATCTGGCTGACTTGACAGCATTACAGACGACGGTCATTGTGGAAGCTTGGATGGAGGTGACACTTCTTGTTGATTCCTACTTGATAGGACTAACAGATTGAAGTAAACTGACTTATTGAGATAGGTAGTACAGAAGGTAAGCTCCTTATGTAAGGTACCATGCTTTCGTGGGACAGATTAGAGTAGGTAGATTATTAGATGTATTGTAAGATGATGTATGGCGCGAGGAGTCGTGGGGTGATCCGAGGTGTTGGATGGCAGAGAGGTGCTAGAGCATGCCACGAGTCTAAACCCGGGTCCGGCGGGTCGAGTTTGCGCGAGTTTGCATATCTGAAGTCCGGACTTGCGACTTGTCTCAAACTCGCGAGTCGCGGGTTTAAAACCGCGAGTTTGCGAGTTTTTGACGAGTTTGGAGCTATAACCCACTCATATCCTCTCCAACTGAGGTTAAACAAGTGCAAACATCATCTCTATAGCCTATTGCAGCTCTGTTGAACCATATTCATATGTATAATGCAGTTTATATGCATAATATTATAGCTCAACTGACTACCAGAACCTGCGCAAGTACTTGCAGAATGCTCCAACCTCAAACCTGCGACTTGCGCGAACCCGGGTCGCGAGTCGCGAGTTGCAGGTTACCTGCGAGTTACCTGTGCTGGCCGAAACTCGTGGCATGCTCTAAGAGGTGCGCTCCTCTGTCAATGAGTCTGTCTTGTACAAACTCAAGACTACCTTCAGCTTCCATGGACGTCGTCTCACCATACTCCAGGATGCCAATCTGAGCCTAGGCGGCCCGGTAACAGTAGGCGCAATACATTGGGATGATAGAATTGTGGAGATACTCGGGCAGAAGAAGAAACTGTCTCAGTCGTCATTAGATTCGACGTTCACGTCGATGTAGAGAAGAAATGGTATCGCGAGTTCGGCCCCACCCAAGTAAGAACATCCTACAGCTGAGTGTGACCAAGATCCCAAGCACCTTTGAGAGTGTTCCCTCAACGCGTCAACAACTGCCTCCGTCAGGTTTCTGCACTCCAAGTTGACCATTAGCTCCCTCAACTAAGTGTGGATCTGGCCACTACGTCTCGGCTCAATTTTCGTTCAGTCGCAGTCGCGAGAAGGAGGGTATTTCATTGGTAAGTCATTTTCGTTTGACTTAGTTGTCTTCTCATTAAGTCTAACTTTGTTCCCAGTCCACGCAACTTATGAGCGCATTGGTATGCTCAATCAGTCTCAAAACCTTGCCGCGAATGCCAACCCTTGTCTATCCGAAGGACCGCTCACCCGCTTATTTTGGACCGCATCAACGAGAGGATTCTGAGTAGGCGATACTGGGTATATCTCACAGATAGAACTTCTTACGCAGAGAAGGCGAGGCGAGATGTTGGTTGGAGCCAGATTTTCCCGGTAATACCATGTTTGCGGTTTCTCAACGAGCCCTGTACTCATCAACTTCAGCTATCTGGGCTACCGCTTTGTCATTGTCCATCTCTTCGATGCCCGTTTCTCTATCTCAAGGGTTTCAAAGAGCTCTTCCACTGCTTTCTTCGATGCCAGTTTTTCAACGAGCCCTGTCCTCAAAGACCTCAGCTCAAACCACCGCCGCTTTGTCGACGCCCTTTTCTTCGACGCCCGTTTCTCGATCTCAAAGGCTTTTAAAGAAACTCTTGCTGTTGACACACGTCTCTTCGGGTTTTTCTTGTGCAGTATCCGCCTTTGTGGCTCCCATTATTCTAACTATGCCTTTATCTTTGCCGGTACTTTAATAATGCTACCTATGCATTCAGATCACACGGAGTTAGGCCAAATCGGACCCCAAGGGCCTCATCAATTAAGCGTATCGTAAAGTGCCTTACAGTACATGGTAGATAATACATGAAATGTAGTTACTGTAATTACAGTGGGAGAGGTGGGAGGGGACGCAAAAAAGCGGAGCTAACTGTGACCAGATAACACAGATTAGCTGGAGGGGAGTGAGACAGTGCAGAGAGCGCACCTGTGACCAGATAGCCCACAGAAGTGTCCTTGATAAGGAGTCCTTGAAAAGGAATGGGTATCTGGGCACAAAAGGCATCAGCTCTGAAGAGCTGGATATGAGACATTGGCACATACTGGAAGCAGAGGGAGCAGGAAGAGCTGTAGGGCTCTGGGGCTGTGGCAAATGGTTCCAATAGACTTCTAGGGTGCCAATGCATCAGTCCTGAGCAAGAGGACTGGGTAGAGCAAGTGCTGCTTGCCTGGGAGAGCAAAAGTGTGAAATTCCCACAAATTGGACACTTTGGGCCTGTCTGGACTGGTTTTGGGGCTGGCTAGGCGGCTTCAGACAGTGCTCTAGAGGGGTATGGCATCAGTCCTGAGCAGGAGGACTGGAGGGATCACGAACTGCTTGCCTCTGGGAGAAGGTGATGGTAAGAGGCAGAAGGCAGAGCGTGGGAACTTTTGCCTAAACCTTCTAGGGCGCCCTGTGAGTGGCCTCTGTTGTTACTACAACACCAGACACAGGCTAGACAAGTCTAGGAAGAGCTCAGAGGATGGAGTAGCTGCAGTAGTAGTAGCAGAGAGTCAGCATTTAGTCAAACAATGCAGATTTTTGACTAAATGATGATTTGACTCGGTTTGACTCGGTTAAGCCAACTGAGTGGACTCCCTGGAGCAGGGAGTTAGGTATAGGGGTATGGAGAGGTGTGGGGCATGCAGAGGCCTCTGAAAATGCTCCCTACCCTTGGAATCCGCATTTACATCGAGAAAGAGACATAAAAACGACTCCTCTCCCTACATAGCCAAATCCATTTACAACACGATACAGTGTTACGCCATACTATTGGAGTACTCTGTCTTCAATTCGGTGATCATCGATGCTCGGTTGTGAGCTAGCAGAAAACTCTTCCTTAGCTCGTACCACCTCTTACGGTTTTGTGTGTACATGTAGACTTCCCACACTTTGTCGTTCCAGCTAACAGAATATGGCGGGCATTGATGCACCGAACCGAACCATGCCCCTTCGCCTCCATTAGCCTACAATTAGACAGTCTGTAAATGTGGATTCTGAATCCTATGGTACACACACCTCTTTATTATGACCCGTTTTCTCGAGGAAAGGAACCATTGAAACAATTCTTGCTGTGGGAAGTCTACATGTACACATAAAACCGTAAGAGGTGGTACGAGCTAAGGAAGAGTTTTCTGCTAGCTCACAACCGAGCATCGATGATCACCGAATTGAAGACAGAGTACTCCAATAGTATGGCGTAACACTGTATCGTGTTGTAAATGGATTTGGCTATGTAGGGAGAGGAGTCGTTTTTATGTCTCTTTCTCGATGTAAATGCAGATTCCAAGGGTAGGGAGCATTTTCAGAGGCCTCTGCATGCCCCACACCTCTCCATACCCCTATACCTAACTCCCTGCTCCAGGGAGTCCACTCAGTTGGCTTAACCGAGTCAAACCGAGTCAAATCATCATTTAGTCAAAAATCTGCATTGTTTGACTAAATGCTGACTCTCTGCTACTACTACTGCAGCTACTCCATCCTCTGAGCTCTTCCTAGACTTGTCTAGCCTGTGTCTGGTGTTGTAGTAACAACAGAGGCCACTCACAGGGCGCCCTAGAAGGTTTAGGCAAAAGTTCCCACGCTCTGCCTTCTGCCTCTTACCATCACCTTCTCCCAGAGGCAAGCAGTTCGTGATCCCTCCAGTCCTCCTGCTCAGGACTGATGCCATACCCCTCTAGAGCACTGTCTGAAGCCGCCTAGCCAGCCCCAAAACCAGTCCAGACAGGCCCAAAGTGTCCAATTTGTGGGAATTTCACACTTTTGCTCTCCCAGGCAAGCAGCACTTGCTCTACCCAGTCCTCTTGCTCAGGACTGATGCATTGGCACCCTAGAAGTCTATTGGAACCATTTGCCACAGCCCCAGAGCCCTACAGCTCTTCCTGCTCCCTCTGCTTCCAGTATGTGCCAATGTCTCATATCCAGCTCTTCAGAGCTGATGCCTTTTGTGCCCAGATACCCATTCCTTTTCAAGGACTCCTTATCAAGGACACTTCTGTGGGCTATCTGGTCACAGGTGCGCTCTCTGCACTGTCTCACTCCCCTCCAGCTAATCTGTGTTATCTGGTCACAGTTAGCTCCGCTTTTTTGCGTCCTTTCTTTGCGGTTTCACCCCACATCCCTCTCTCAAGCGGCTCACCACCGCTTCTTCGAGCTCAACACTCCGTTCAGCGTGCTATACCTCCCTGGGCTCGGTGTCCTCCTTGTACTTCCTTGTCATCGTCAATCAGTGGTACAGCTCAACCTGTGCTTGCGACCGAGTTCAACACCTGGTCGTACAGCGTGTGCCTGACTCCCTCACAAGGAGTGTAAATCAGGGCGCTGATTGTGAGACGAGTTCGCTCTCCGAGTGCGCCGTAACACGTTCGCTCGTTGAGTGTTCGATAGGCTTGGTTAAGGATCGGTCGTACATCTTGTTCAGGCGCTCTCTATTCGCTCATTACCTGGGTGTTCTCTCTGCAAGAGCATTTGCGTTCTGAGGAGTAGACTAGCCAAAAGGCAGCAAGAGGGCGAGAAGCCTGCGCAGACAGCCTTAGGTTGCACATTCTGCTGAGAACGTTCCTGAATCAGGAAGCGGACTATGTCCTCGGACGATGATCTCAATGTTATCGATGAAACCCCTTCTCCCTCTCGCTCCCGCTCTGCGACACGCTCCTACGTCGCTCCCTCTCCCTCTCCACCACGTACCGCTACGCACTCTGTTGCAGACGAATCCGATGCGGATCACCGCGAAGAGGTTCGTCAACGTGCAGAGCAACTGGAGCAGCTCGTCGCAGACTTTGCTGATGGTACCATACCGTCCTACAACGAGTTCCTGCGACTCGCTCGGGAGACTGGTGCCTCAGCCGGAGAACTGGACGACTATGTCGAACAAGTCGTTCAGATCATTGCCGCTCGAGAGGAGCACCACGACGGATCGGCTCCTCCTGATCCAGACCTCGCAGTGCAGCAAGCTGAGCAACAAGCTGCGCTTAAGCGCGCTGTTGAGGAGGCTGCATGGGCCGCACTTGGTGCGCGTCTCGATGCAGCTGCTGGAAAGCGTGCGCCCGAGCCTGGTCCCGTCGCTGGACCGACCTCGGCTGCGCTGCTCTCCAAATTACTTGGAGCGGAGCCTACTCCGTCAGGCATCTCTGCCTCAGTCCTCTCCTCCGCTCCGCATCTCGCGCAGTTGGCCTCACCAACCAACCTCTCTCCACACCTCCAAGAGACTCAGCGTCTCCGTCGGCTCTTTACCAATGATAAGGATGTCGACGCTATCATCAATGTGTGTCAGACGCAGTCACTCCACGACCCGTTTGCACGCTCTCTCTGGCGCTCAATCGTGCTGGACCAGTACGTGGATTTTGAGAAACTCTATGCCTCGATCCACTCTGGCACGAATCAGCAAGAGGACACGAAGGACTTTGCTGGGGGCTTTGTGCTCATCCGCAAAGACCACGTCTCTGCGCGCCGGACTCTCACTCAAGAGTCTGAGTGGACACGCGTCTTTGATGCGTATGCCACTGGTGTTGGGCTTATCTACCCTCACCGCAAGGACAAACTCCAGGGCTATCGCGTACTCATTGTGGAACTATTCCGCGCCACGCCCTCGAATCCAGCGTTCCCTATTGGCTGTGATAAGGAGACTCGCACTCGCTATGCTAACTCTCCTTTCAATCTCAATGACCGCAATGCGCTCCAGTTACCGCTTCTTACAGAGATGTTACGCACCTCTGAGGCAGCTAATCCACACAAGCGGTCTTCTGATTCTAGCAGCTTGCAGCCTGCGACACGTCGTCGCGTCATCTGCCAGAATTGGAATCTGGGCAAATGCCCATCTCCGTGCCCGGGTAGCCGTGTACACGGTACTTGCAGTGAGTGCGGAGGAAAGCACACCGCCAAAAGCCACCCAGCCTGCCTCGTCCTCCTCGAAGCCAAGCGAGCTGTCAGTCGTGCAGGACCGAGTTCAGGCGGCAATGTCGAAGCCTAAATCGTTGAAGCGTAAATCCGATGCTGTACCACCACCTCCACGCTTTAAGCGTGGCTATGTATTTACTACGAATGTACCATCACAATCAAAAGCTCCTCCGAGCATTTCTTCCACTTATACTGCTCCTCCACTTCCTTTACCTCCTGAACATATTCGCAACGATCCTATCATTCAGCAGTCTCTTGCTGCTGTTGCCAACTATATCGAGGTCAGCACACCAATCAATGTTGACCGCTTTGAGCGACTTCTGGCCAATCATCCCAATCAACCCTTTGTGAAGTCTATTACTCGTTCGCTTCGTGAAGGGTTTTGGCCATTGCATGACGGTGAGTGGGAAGCGCACCTCAAAGAGCAGATCAAAGACAATTACTCTACTGAGGAGCGCGATCTCACTGAGCTGCGCAAACACCGTGATCAAGAAGTCGCTGCGGATCGCTGGTCACCTGTGCTTCCAGAGGGCTTTAAGCTCCTTCCTGGTATGTGCCTGTCACCCATGTTCGTGGTGTGGCAGAAAGGTAAACCACGTGTCGTCATGGACCATACTGGCAATGGTCTTAATGAGGGCATTGCGAGAGAGGATGCAAAAGTGAAGTACGACGACATGCACTCCTTTGGGCAGGTACTGCATGACGTCCTTCAAACTCACCCTCACGAGGAAATCCTGCTCTTCAAGAGTGACATCTCGAAGGCATTCCTCAATCTCCCTGTTCATCCCATCTGGCAACTGCAGCAGGTTGTCATCGTTGACGGTCGCCATTATATTGTGCGCCGTCTCATCTTTGGAAGTCGTGCATCTCCATACTGCTGGTGCTCGTTCTCCGGTCTGGTTAACTGGATCGCTTGGGAACTTGACGTACTTGGCCTGCACGACTACATGGACGACTACTATGGCTGGGACACCAGTCCAATCTAGTACTCTTTCATGGACAGCGACGTCCACATCGTCAAGTCCAGCTTCTTCTCTTGTGGGACTCTCTTGGCATTCCCTATGAGGACAAGAAGCAAGAGCACGGTCGTCAGCTCAAGATTATTGGTTTCTGGCTTGATGCCATCTACGGCTCCATTTCCCTCACTCCAGACTCCATCACAGACATGATCACTAGAATCGAGTCGTTCTTGTCTGATCTCAAACCTCCTCTCAAGGAATGGCTATCCTTGGGTGGTTATCTCAACTGGGCTTTGAATGTGCTGCCTTGGGCACGGCCAGCACTTACAGAGCTCTACCGCAAGATCAGCGGTAAAACCCTGCAGTACAAAGGCATTCCATTGAACCTTGAGGTTAGATCTGACCTCACTTGGTTTGTCAATGCATTGCGACACTGTATCGGAGTGCGCTTCGTCAATGCGCAGGCTTGGGACGATACAGAGGTCGATATGGTCTGTTGGACAGATGCTAGCAATCTGGGCCTTTCCTTTGTATATGCTGGAAATGGCTTTTGCTATCGACTCCGAACTACAACCGGAGTTGATACCTTCTTCAGAGAGCTGTTAGCTATCTTATGTGCTGTCCATCATGCCGCCTCTCGTCCCTATCCACCTCGTATGCTGTTGATTCATTCTGACAGCCTCGACTCCGTCTCAGTGTTCGATACTCTGGCTGCTTCTCAGTCAAGTCACAATGCTATCCTCCTTGCTATTGCAGACATTGTCATGCGTACAGGCCTTGACGTACGTGTGAGGCACATTCGCGGGGTTGACAATGTGATGGCAGACATGTTGTCCCGCTTGCTGTTCTCTGACTTCCAGAAACAGTTTCCCTCCTACCGCATCCGCATTATGGAGCCACCTCGAGGCCGGTGCGATGGAGAGATTGCTTTTAAAGGCATTGGGTGAGGGGAGACGCACTCGTCCCCCTCGCCCATCCATGGACTTGCAGAAATTAGATGAACTTGTCTTATACTTGCAGGCTCATGCTATTGAGACTTCTACACGTCTTAATTACTCTACTGGTGCCAGAGATTACGCTCACTTCTGTAAAACACATAACCTGTCTTTGGATCCTACTCCGGAGACCTTATCTCGTTACATTGCGTACACATCACAATTCATTGCTTCTGCTCCAAAATACTTGTCTGGCGCGAAACATTTCCTCAAAGAGTTCTATCCTCACTTTGCTGACGCTCGTGCATCTGCACTCGTCCAAGCTACTATCCGAGGTGCTAAGAAGGTGAGAGCGGATCCTATACATAGGAAACCTCCACTTCGCATCCATCACCTTCAACTCTTTGTCAATATTGATTGGAAGAAGATCATCAAGCGATCCAGTCTCAAATTTGAACCTGGATACGCTGGCTATCGCTTGCCTTATCATAAAAGCGATCCATTCTATCAGGGCACTGATATACTGTTTACTACTCAGAAAGAGGCTGATCCAATTGCTCTTCTGAAATGGTATGTCTTGCGCAGAGATAAGGTGCATGGTGCTCGAGCGGCACTCTTCATACGTGACAACGGCGTGGTACCAACTCGATCCTGGTTTGAATCCAAATTCTTTGCGCTGGTGAGTAAAGAGTTTGGTGGTCATTCAGTCCGTTCTGGAGGCATAACACACTACGCATCTCTGGGACTGGCTGAATCTATTCTCCAAGCCTTAGGTCGTTGGTCATCATCTGCTTGGAAGATCTATATACGCGACCATCCAGCAGTGCGTGCCGCTCAGCAGTTAGCAGCTCAAAAGAAATCCTCCTATTAAAACCTTCCTCATCTTGCGTTTCGTAAACATCTTTCTTCACCTCCATCCACCCCTCCACTACACACATGCATAGCACAGTAGGCACTTTACGATACGCTTAATTGATGAGGCCCTTGGGGTCCGATTTGGCCTAACTCCGTGTGATCTGAATGCATAGGTCGATGTAAATGCGGATTCCAAGGGTAGGGAGCATTTTCAGAGGCCTCTGCATGCCCCACACCTCTCCATACCCCTATACCTAACTCCCTGCTCCAGGGAGTCCACTCAGTTGGCTTAACCGAGTCAAACCGAGTCAAATCATCATTTAGTCAAAAATCTGCATTGTTTGACTAAATGCTGACTCTCTGCTACTACTACTGCAGCTACTCCATCCTCTGAGCTCTTCCTAGACTTGTCTAGCCTGTGTCTGGTGTTGTAGTAACAACAGAGGCCACTCACAGGGCGCCCTAGAAGGTTTAGGCAAAAGTTCCCACGCTCTGCCTTCTGCCTCTTACCATCACCTTCTCCCAGAGGCAAGCAGTTCGTGATCCCTCCAGTCCTCCTGCTCAGGACTGATGCCATACCCCTCTAGAGCACTGTCTGAAGCCGCCTAGCCAGCCCCAAAACCAGTCCAGACAGGCCCAAAGTGTCCAATTTGTGGGAATTTCACACTTTTGCTCTCCCAGGCAAGCAGCACTTGCTCTACCCAGTCCTCTTGCTCAGGACTGATGCATTGGCACCCTAGAAGTCTATTGGAACCATTTGCCACAGCCCCAGAGCCCTACAGCTCTTCCTGCTCCCTCTGCTTCCAGTATGTGCCAATGTCTCATATCCAGCTCTTCAGAGCTGATGCCTTTTGTGCCCAGATACCCATTCCTTTTCAAGGACTCCTTATCAAGGACACTTCTGTGGGCTATCTGGTCACAGGTGCGCTCTCTGCACTGTCTCACTCCCCTCCAGCTAATCTGTGTTATCTGGTCACAGTTAGCTCCGCTTTTTTGCGTCCCCTCCCACCTCTCCCACTGTAATTACAGTAACTACATTTCATGTATTATCTACCATGTACTGTAAGGCACTTTACGATACGCTTAATTGATGAGGCCCTTGGGGTCCGATTTGGCCTAACTCCGTGTGATCTGAATGCATAGGTAGCATTATTAAAGTACCGGCAAAGATAAAGGCATAGTTAGAATAATGGGAGCCACAAAGGCGGATACTGCACAAGAAAAACCCGAAGAGACGTGTGTCAACAGCAAGAGTTTCTTTAAAAGCCTTTGAGATCGAGAAACGGGCGTCGAAGAAAAGGGCGTCGACAAAGCGGCGGTGGTTTGAGCTGAGGTCTTTGAGGACAGGGCTCGTTGAAAAACTGGCATCGAAGAAAGCAGTGGAAGAGCTCTTTGAAACCCTTGAGATAGAGAAACGGGCATCGAAGAGATGGACAATGACAAAGCGGTAGCCCAGATAGCTGAAGTTGATGAGTACAGGGCTCGTTGAGAAACCGCAAACATGGTATTACCGGGAAAATCTGGCTCCAACCAACATCTCGCCTCGCCTTCTCTGCGTAAGAAGTTCTATCTGTGAGATATACCCAGTATCGCCTACTCAGAATCCTCTCGTTGATGCGGTCCAAAATAAGCGGGTGAGCGGTCCTTCGGATAGACAAGGGTTGGCATTCGCGGCAAGGTTTTGAGACTGATTGAGCATACCAATGCGCTCATAAGTTGCGTAGACTGGGAACAAAGTTAGACTTAATGAGAAGACAACTAAGTCAAACGAAAACGACTTACCAATGAAATACCCTCCTTCTCGCGACTGCGACTGAACGAAAATTGAGCCGAGACGTAGTGGCCAGATCCACACTTGGTTGAGGGAGCTAATGGTCAACTTGGAGTGCAGAAACCTGACGGAGGCAGTTGTTGACGCGTTGAGGGAACACTCTCAAAGGTGCTTGGGATCTTGGTCACACTCAGCTGTAGGATGTTCTTACTTGGGTGGGGCCGAACTCGCGATACCATTTCTTCTCTACATCGACGTGAACGTCGAATCTAATGACGACTGAGACAGTTTCTTCTTCTGCCCGAGTATCTCCACAATTCTATCATCCCAATGTATTGCGCCTACTGTTACCGGGCCGCCTAGGCTCAGATTGGCATCCTGGAGTATGGTGAGACGACGTCCATGGAAGCTGAAGGTAGTCTTGAGTTTGTACAAGACAGACTCATTGACAGAGGAGCGCACCTCTCTGCCATCCAACACCTCGGATCACCCCACGACTCCTCGCGCCATACATCATCTTACAATACATCTAATAATCTACCTACTCTAATCTGTCCCACGAAAGCATGGTACCTTACATAAGGAGCTTACCTTCTGTACTACCTATCTCAATAAGTCGGTTTACTTCAATCTGTTAGTCCTATCAAGTAGGAATCAACAAGAAGTGTCACCTCCATCCAAGCTTCCACAATGACCGTCGTCTGTAATGCTGTCAAGTCAGCCAGATTCGGTTCATGAAAAATGTGTCGCGATACGTACCATTTGAACTGAGACCCTTTCACGCTGGAGAACACTTACCGCTGCAAGAGTCGACTTGCCGCGTTGAGAGTCCTAAGCAATTTTGTGATTAGAAAACAGACCGACAATCAAGTTCGCCGCTTACCGAGTCTTCGAACGCTGAATGCGAATAAACGAGACTGTAGCAATCAGTCACAAACCCCGAACAAGCATCATTCGACGCCAAGACTTACTCTCAGCTCAAGAGATGCCAAAAGAGACATCCAGATCCTGACTGCGCGAAGACAAGTTAAGAAAAGAAGTGCACGGGGCCCAGGAGAGGACTCACTCGAGATGATTATAACTTGTCGAGGGAATGCTGGACAAGTCAGTCACCAATGCCAAGAAGAAGAGTACCATCGAGCACGCCGGCAACCATCAAGCAGATCTGGAAAGGTTCAATTGATAACCAAGGAACACAGGGAGAGAACCGACATACCTGTTGTAAAAGTATAAGACTGTGTCGAACAAGATCTTCGTTCAATGAGGGTCTTTGTCGTTGGCAAAGTCGAGGCTGTGGACAAGTTAGCCAATGTGAAAGACCTTGATGAACATACCAGACGATGAAAAGCAAACGAGAGAGAAATCTTACTGATGGCTTGCTAGTTGTTGATCACCGCTGCTTCATGTAACTCTGATGAAGTCAACATATTACCCGCCCAAGGTACCCATTCAGCTGCGAACCGTGACTTGACACGGCTTCGGTGAGGCCAGGACAATGTCCACCCTGCTGTGCACGTCAGGACTTGCCCGACTGGCTAAACCGGTAACCAAGGGCAAAGCAAGACGTTCTAAAAGGATTATGAGAAATGGAGAGAACATGGGGAGAATCCGGCTACTTACGTGTCATCCTCACATTGTAGGCAGCCAACTCTGACTGCGCTCCTCGCGGAACACCAAGTGTAACTGCAACATCAGCACTAGACAGTCGTAAGAGAGGTACACCCTGTCAAATATTGGGCTTACACATCCGAGAGAATATATTCGTGAGCGACGCCGAATTCAAAGAAGCCGAATTCAAAGAAGAGAGAAATGTTACCGATGGCTTGCTAGTTGTTGATCACTGCTGCTCCATGTAACTCTGATGAAGTCAATGTGTTACTCGCCCAAGGCACCCGTTCAGCTGCGAACCGTGACTTGACACGGCTTCAGCCAGGCCAGGACAATGTTCACCCTGCCGTGCACATCAGAACTTGCCCGACTGGCTAAACCGGTAACCAAGGGCAAAGCAAGACGTTCTGAAAGGATTATGAGAAATGGAGAGAACATGGGGAGAATCCGGCTACTTACACGTCATCCTCACATTGTAGGCGGCCAACTCTGACTGTGCTCCTCATGGAACATCAAGTGTAACCGCAACATCAGCACCAGACAGTTGTAAGGAAGGTACACTCTGTCGAATGTTGGGCTTACATATCTGAGAGAATATATCCTAGAGGATCGTAAGCGACGCCAAATTCAAAGAAGAGAGAAATGTTACCGATGGCTTACTAGTTGTTGATCACCGCTGCTCCATGTAACTCTAATGAAGTCAATGTATTACCCGCCCAAGGGACCCGTTCAGCTGCGAGCCGTGACTTGACACGACTGCGGCGAGGCCAGGACAATGTCCACCCTGCCGTGCACGTCAGGACTTGCCCGACTGGCTGAACCAGTGGCTAAGGGCAAAGCAAGACGTTCTGAAGTGATCATTAGAAATGGAGAGAACATGGGAGAATCCGGATACTTACGCTTCATTTAAAGATGTAGATACTTGAGCATCGACTGCGCTCCTAGCGGAACACACACACCAGACAGTCGTAAGGGAGGTACACCCTGTCGAATGTTGGGCTTATTTTCTTCCTATGGGCGTCGTCGCTGTTTGTCCATGACGGTAAAAGATAAGTCCTCAAGGCTTATGTCAGTGCGGGCATAAGCCGATCTCTCTGATCTGTAGATGTACTTCTCACGCCGTGTGCGTGCTTCTTTTCTCTTCCTTTACTCTTTCTTTACTCTTCCACAGTGTGTTATTTCATTCTCTATGATCCTGCGTAGATGGTTAATTTTTGTAGCTATTTTTATATCGATGAAAGACGTCCTAACTCCTACGTTCAAGCAGCTGCTTCAACCTCCCCCGCCTGATTTTTCCGATGGGCAACGCCGATGGGTATGCAATCGTTCTCACCAGTTCTGTTTACCTGATTTCTCTAGGCCATTATAGAAACTGATATGGGCATCTTAGGCAAAGCACAAGGAAGGGAACGTGCATGAGAACTATTCACGACGTTTTGCGATGACCAAAAGGACCAGCCCGGCTGGGAGCTGAACACCACATATGCAGTAAGTGTCACTTTTCTGACTCTTATTTGTCAACCAACTTTTTCGCCTTCTCACCATAGATCTGTTGTGATGACAACATTAGGCTCAGCGTCGTTATCGCTTGCTCATGCAAGAAAAAGCTTTGGGGACAGGTGAGTTAAGCAATTCTTCTGTGGTTGTGCTATTGTGACCGCCTCTTAGGGCTGCGTAATGAAAGCCTATCAACGCAAAAAGGAGTGTATATACCCTCCATCCTCTCCCAAGTTTCACGCTAACCTTTTTGTCAGGCCCAGTCTGCAGGACCGAGAACACCCTCCCAGTTCACCTCGAATGGTTAAAGCCGACGTCTTTTGAGCACGAGGTTCAAAAAATCAAATCTCAGTCAGAAGCTAAGAAGCGGAGGAGGGCCAGGCTGAAGGCGCGCAAGAGAGAAGAAGAGCTGACGGCAAAGGCAGCCAAAAAACTTGCCTCACGAAGTTCTGACCCATGCCCCCCCACCCTTCGACAATACCTCGCCCTACTGCTTCTGCTCCTTCGGCGCATGTCACGACTCGCACTGCCATCCAGCCGGCTAACAGCATGGGGCCGTCTTCTTCTGGACGCAATACCATCATTATCCCACCCCGCCCACTTCCAAGCTCATCATCCCCTGCCCCTAGGGGTGTCCGGCGTCCAGTTGAAGATCAGCCTGTGTCAAGAAGAGTTAGGCCAAGGCTGGCTGAATCACCAACTGCATCTATGTCGGCAGCGCATTCCTCATCCACTCACTCCCCATTCTCACGGCGACCTCGGCGGAGTAATGTTGATTACAATAAAATCTATATCTCTAGTATCCCCCTTCCCGCCTATTTATTGGATTAAACACTTACTCAGACTTCCAGTTTTTGTAGCTTTTGGGTCCTTTTTTTGTATTTCTTGATCTATATAAGACTCAAATCTCTACCTCGATCAATGCAGAAATAACTGTCGATCTCGCAGAATACGATACTCACCTGTGGATTGGGAGGATTTTCAGGAGAGGCTTGATGACGACTCCAGTATCACAATTTTTCTAGCCAAATGTTTGTGCATCAACATCCGACGGTCTGGGTTTGCTGTAGATTTGGTGCGTGGGTCAGGCTTTCCTCTTCGGAGTGCAGTCGTATTTATTGCCGGATAAACAACTATTATACGCACAGTTCGAATGAGTAGGATGAAAGAACATTACGCGTGAGAGGAGAGGTTGGCGGACGGACCGCCTAGACCGTTCTTGCGGTATGTAGCATTGATGCTGATACCCTTTGATATTGCTGAAGTGTTGAAGGACCCAGGCGTACATCCCAGACTTGGACTTCTTCAACCAGCTCCAGGTTATCGCAAGGGCGCTAGCCATGGCTAGGGGTGTATATACTCATCCTCTCAAACCGACGTTCTTTTCCTTCTTAACACGCGGTGTATGTTGGCACCATCTAGACTCGACAAGCATGGCGTGACAAAATATCTCTGAAAGCATGGTTGGATGCAAATGACGCTTACCTGGACTTCAACGGGTGTGTACATGCGCGAACAGGCATCATCTCGTCCACATGCGGACTTATCGCGGATCAACATTTTTGCTTACTGACTGGTCCGATCTTCCGGCTTTCATAATAAACTGCCTTTTCACTGTCATGAGTAGCCAAGACTCTGACACATCTGCCTGGACTACTCGACATGACCATCACGGTAATAATCATCTGGAATGGCTAGAGGACCAAATTGTGTCGCTTGTTGACCAAGTCGACACGTTCCAAAGTGAAAAGGAACACCGACACAGTTTGGAAGACAAGAATACGAAGTTGTCCAGCAAGATCTCAAGTCTGGAAAAGTGGCTGGAGATAGAGCAGACAAAGAGGCAAGCCGTAGAGGCTGAGTTGGCTTCTCTGCACAGCGCGGTGAACGAGTTACAGAAGGCGCCTAGCAGAATCAAAATGGAGCCAAAACCTGAGCCAGGCTTGCTGGTGCGCGCTCTCTGACTGTGTTCACTGTCTGGTGTGATTATCCTTTAGGACCATTTTCTCCTGCATCCCAAGCACAAAGAGTTTGAGAACGCACTGGAAGCTGAGAAGTCTGAACGTATAGAAGGTATCGACATATTGCAACAACAACTGGATCAGGAGCGAGTCAAACTCCGGCGCTTGGAGCAGAAGGTTTACGAGGCGAAGGAACTCCGTGACATCACCATACAAGTCGACACCCATGTTTTCCCCACCTGCTCGGTAACAAAGTACAATGAATCTATCGATGTTCTGCTTTCTCTGCAAGCACAACCGGTACCGGCAAGAACCTCCTTTACAATGGCGTGCGCAAGCTTCAAGAAGATAGTGTGTGTTGAAATTCCCGTATATGTAAGACTTCCAGAGAAACCGGTGTTTGCTTACCAGATTGTTGCATTAGCGTGTCCCGAAGGCCTCCCTTGCAAAAAAGTTAACCAAATCAGAGGTTTGCAGCTTTGACTATGATCATTTCGTCTGATGAATTCAATAGGATGAGTTCGTCCAGCACACTAAACGAAAACTGGCGTCGGAGTCGCAGCGACTTGGCCCAGAGCCTCGGAATGTGCGCGTATGCTTCTTGATTGACTTTCAAGAATGACCGCTCATAGTATCATAACAGAAGCGTCTTCGAATTGATGGTCCATCGGTACAGGCCATGTTGGATGGATCGCCGTAGACCATCCTTACTCTGAAAGAGTAAATCCCTACATGAATCGAGAGGTATAGCTGATATACATAGGAAGTATAGGAGATTTAGTTGGGGAGCCTACAGCATGTCACTTTTTCTATGCCCGCAGTTTTTGCTATAATTTCAGATGTCGCCGATTCTTTACTTACTTGGATCGCGGTAAGGATAGACTACTTTCGATCATGTGTAGTAGTAGTAGTATTAAGCCCCTGGGCACATGAGGAACTGGGCCAGCCAAGCTGTAGTACAAGGGAATAGTAAAGAAGTCAGTGCTTTTTCCGTCGGTAGAGAAGTCCCTCGACGTCGTCGTTGTGGTCCCGTTGCCGCACTATCTCGGTAAGCACCTCACAAGGTAATAATGATAGCGCCTTCCATGCACGACAAGTGTGATAGATCCAATGCGCCATGGCCGGAGCTGGAGTCCACAGAAACAAAATCGATCTCAACCAAAACAACGCAGCCCTATGAGTAAAAGGTAGTAGCCGTGTTGCATCCCTTAGGGTACATCAACTTGGCTCAGTGTCCCTTCTCGTCCTGCTAGTCATGACCCGTACCATATCCATAACTGTAAGATGCACGTCGAGCGCCGGTACGGGTGTACCATATGAACCGTGCCATAAACCGTATTGTACGGTTGATGCGGAGACCTCTAAGCACGATGAGGACCTAGCCCAGTAGCAACACAACTAGCTAGATGACCTCTGATCATGAGCTAGCGTGAAATTGATTGTGCGAGAGCTGACGGGCCTGAATGTTCCGCTTTTACTCTCAGGTTCCTGGATGCCGAAGGGTGGCAGAAGAAAAAGTTATATGCAAAGCTGCTGTACCTAAAATCTACAAGCAGCCTTCAAAAAAAAGTGGCTTGTCTTCGTATGGAAGCAAGATAGCAGCAAAGTTCGTCTCATTCAAAAATTTAATCCATGCCCATGAGCGATTCGCTGTACGATTTCCAGAGGGGCAAACTGCTCGGGAAGATGAGACATGAGAACATATATTGCTCATACAGTGGCATGATACCGCACCTGGACTATAGGGACAGTCTATGTGTTGTTTTTCCAAGCTCATTGAGGCTACGCATTGGGAAACATGGATAGAAGCTTCTGAAGAGAATGAGCACGGTGAAAGAGTCGTCAGACTTATTCTGGTCAAGTTAGATAAGGCCTTACCTGCAACGTCTCCTTGAGAACTGAGAGATGCTAGAGATATTGAGATCTCTTTCTGAAAGGCTGCCTTTGTGATCGTTGTGGCCTGCAACTCCTATCGACGTTAGAGTAAACTCCTCTTGCAAACGGTGTTCCGCCTGGTTGAGCGCCTCCTGGTCCCTCAAGGCGTTGGCTTGTAGCACTTCCACGGCCGAGGAAGCCTCTGCTAGTTCCCGGCGGATTTCTTCGATCTCTTGTTCCTTTCCCGCCAACATGCTCTCAAGCTCTGGAATCATCTTATTTTCGGCATTTACCTGAGTCAACAGGACACTTATTGTGTCTATATCCTTTGTCAATTTTAGATTGTGCTTCTTCAAAAGTTCGTTCTCCGATTCTAATGCCTAGAGACCAAATAAACGTCATGTTCAGGACTTCCACATATGGAACAGACCTGGATTTCAGTAGCATGATCTCCTCGTGAGTCCTTGATCAACCTCAACAGTTGAGTCTCGGAACTGCGGTGTCTGCATGGTCAAAGGTGGTGAGCTTGCAATGATAGAATAATAGCGCACTTGTTCAACTAAGTTTCCATTTGGCATACTTCCAAGGCTTTTCCATCGAGTTGTTCTTGCAGTTGCACCAGTCTAGTGTTCAATGACCTTTTCTCCCTAGCGTATTTGGACAATTCATCTTGGGCAGCCTGGAGGCGGTTCTTTATATCAAGACTGAAACACATTATTCCTTGCCTTCGTCCAGCGAGGAAGCAAAAACATACAAGTTATTGTTCAGCTGTTCAGCGAGTGCCCATTCGTGATGATGGTTAGCCTGTCGGTGTATGATACTTTGTCCACTTGTTTCTAGATCCTCGCCAGCCGTGCTATTTCCCCCAATCACAAGTTCAGAGGCGACAGGACAACATATGTTCTTATGAAGAAAATACACATAGTCTTGCCTGTTTCAGATACTTTTCAGCAGCGTAAAGAAAGACTGGATGCAACTTACTGTGTCAGTCCAGAGGTCGACTCCGTCTGTATGTCTCCCAAACATGAATCAACCTGAAGCTGGATCAAGTGGTGTCTTTTGATGAAGGGAACATTATGTTTACTGTGCGAATGGCAGCGGCGATGGCCAGTTGGTGATCGTGGGACATCGACACGATGTGTTCTACGAAGGCCGCCTGTTGTTGACTTTTCACGCTGGCATATAGTGCAAGGCGACACATAATAAGGACTGCGGATGTGTCATGACTTTTAGCCATAACAAGGAGGTCGGGTACCTCAAGGCCAGTTGTTCGACGCAGAAGCCTGGCGTAGATATACAGAGTCACAAGGCCATGAATCGCTTTGAGGCCATCATAGATGGCTGCACTCGAAGGATTCCTTTCAGCAAATGTCGCGAGAACGTCTTTGAAGTATTCAGGATCACTGAAGTATGGCCTATGCTTTCAGATCACATGGAGTTAGGCCAAATTGGACCCCAAGGGCCTCATCAATTAAGCGTATCGTAAAGTGCCTTACAGTACATGGTAGATAATACATGAAATGTAGTTACTGTAATTACAGTGGGAGGCAAATGGTTCCAATAGACTTCTAGGGTGCCAATGCATCAGTCCTGAGCAAGAGGACTGGGTAGAGCAAGTGCTGCTTGCCTGGGAGAGCAAAAGTGCGAATTTCCCACAAATTGGACACTTTGGGCCTGTCTGGACTGGTTTTGGGGCTGGCTAGGCGGCTTCAGACAGTGCTCTAGAGGGGTATGGCATCAGTCCTGAGGAGGAGGACTGGAGGGATTACGAACTGCTTGCCTCTGGGAGAAGGTGATGGTAAGAGGCAGAAGGCAGAGCGTGGGAACTTTTGCCTAAACCTTCTAGGGCGCCCTGTGAGTGGCCTCTGTTGTTACTACAACACCAGACACAGGCTAGACAAGTCTAGGAAGAGCTCAGAGGATGGAGTAGCTGCAGTAATAACAGCAGAGAGTCAGCATTTAGTCAAACAATGCAGATTTTTGACCAAATGATGATTTGACTCGGTTTGACTCGGTTAAGCTAACTGAGTGGACTCCCTGAAGCAGGGAGTTAGGTATAGGGGTATGGAGAGGTGTGGGGCATGCAGAGGCCTCTGAAAATGCTCCCTACCCTTGGAATCCGCATTTACATCGAATAGAGAAAGATCTTAACATGCTCCGGTAGGTCTATCCAGCTGTTCAAATGTATGCTCGAAGTCAAAGAGGTTCCAGGAGGTTCCTCACAGATCGATTCTCGGCGTGATAACTTGGTTGGGCTCACGGACGTGCTGTATGTTGACTTTAGTCACATTCACCTCTACATTCTGCTGTCTTCCCTTCCCTTCCTCCAATTTTCTGGATCGCCCAGCTCGCTTGACAATTGGCAACTACTAGGTCATCCCTGCGCCCCCGTTGCTCTATGGTCTTTTAATGTAGTGCCGACGTGTAAATACGCTGGTCGTTCTCCTGGTGCTTGATTTTGAAGAAAGTCAGGGTGAGCACGATTTGTCCTCATCTAAGGGAATCAGCGTCAAGGTGTCGTTGCAGCACTGAGCTCGCCTGTCCATCCCGCATGAGCTAGAGATCCTGCTGCGACAGCGGTAGCCTCCTTGACAATTACCCTAGCTACCCCTAGTGCCCTCGACCCACACTCCAACGCAACGCCACAACGACGTCTTCCCTCTTATTCTATGTGTCTTGACCATGGCTTTCAATCACACGTTAGACCTAATGACCTACATCTACATCCCACCATCTGCGTCATGCATTATATAATCAATGATGTTGACATTCTCCGGGAATCGAGCGTGAAGCCTCTGGCTCTTTTCTCAAACTGTCACCGCTTATCTATGGACTCAGGCTTCTTGGGAGCTTGCATACGCGGAGCCTGCATATGTACATGTACAGGTGGTGTGATTTGTCTGCCTCACGCGACAAAGTAGGCTTACTTGACAATTTGTGTGTATTATTCTTACCTTTTTGTCAGAAGTGCGCATGGGTCAACCGACAAGCAACCGCCGTCGGCTCGTCAAGGTTTGCTTCATAACTATATTCATTGAACATTGTTTGATGCGTTGCTTATCATTTTGTAGAGGAAACGAGCACTAGGTATACTGTAGTATTTCGACCGTAAGTTCACAAATTTTTTAATTTTTAGACCTTCCCACGCCCGATAAGTGATCGGAGGCATTTTCCGGTGTCCGATAAGGAAATTCACAGGCCTTGTGACCTGTGACGTGAACTTACGGTCGAAATAGGACAGTATCTAGGCCTCGTAAGTCTGAAGTGATATTCACCTCCGCCTATGCATTCAGATCACACGGAGTTAGGCCAAATCGGACCCCAAGGGCCTCATCAATTAAGCGTATCGTAAAGTGCCTTACAGTACATGGTAGATAATACATGAAATGTAGTTACTGTAATTACAGTGGGAGAGGTGGGAGGGGACGCAAAAAAGCGGAGCTAACTGTGACCAGATAACACAGATTAGCTGGAGGGGAGTGAGACAGTGCAGAGAGCGCACCTGTGACCAGATAGCCCACAGAAGTGTCCTTGATAAGGAGTCCTTGAAAAGGAATGGGTATCTGGGCACAAAAGGCATCAGCTCTGAAGAGCTGGATATGAGACATTGGCACATACTGGAAGCAGAGGGAGCAGGAAGAGCTGTAGGGCTCTGGGGCTGTGGCAAATGGTTCCAATAAGTCTACATGTACACACAAAACCGTAAGAGGTGGTACGAGCTAAGGAAGAGTTTTCTGCTAGCTCACAACCGAGCATCGATGATCACCGAATTGAAGACAGAGTACTCCAATAGTATGGCGTAACACTGTATCGTGTTGTAAATGGATTTGGCTATGTAGGGAGAGGAGTCGTTTTTATGTCTCTTTCTCGATGTAAATGCGGATTCCAAGGGTAGGGAGCATTTTCAGAGGCCTCTGCATGCCCCACACCTCTCCATACCCCTATACCTAACTCCCTGCTCCAGGGAGTCCACTCAGTTGGCTTAACCGAGTCAAACCGAGTCAAATCATCATTTAGTCAAAAATCTGCATTGTTTGACTAAATGCTGACTCTCTGCTACTACTACTGCAGCTACTCCATCCTCTGAGCTCTTCCTAGACTTGTCTAGCCTGTGTCTGGTGTTGTAGTAACAACAGAGGCCACTCACAGGGCGCCCTAGAAGGTTTAGGCAAAAGTTCCCACGCTCTGCCTTCTGCCTCTTACCATCACCTTCTCCCAGAGGCAAGCAGTTCGTGATCCCTCCAGTCCTCCTGCTCAGGACTGATGCCATACCCCTCTAGAGCACTGTCTGAAGCCGCCTAGCCAGCCCCAAAACCAGTCCAGACAGGCCCAAAGTGTCCAATTTGTGGAATTTCACACTTTTGCTCTCCCAGGCAAGCAGCACTTGCTCTACCCAGTCCTCTTGCTCAGGACTGATGCATTGGCACCCTAGAAGTCTATTGGAACCATTTGCCACAGCCCCAGAGCCCTACAGCTCTTCCTGCTCCCTCTGCTTCCAGTATGTGCCAATGTCTCATATCCAGCTCTTCAGAGCTGAATGCCTTTTGTGCCCAGATACCCATTCCTTTTCAAGGACTCCTTATCAAGGACACTTCTGTGGGCTATCTGGTCACAGGTGCGCTCTCTGCACTGTCTCACTCCCCTCCAGCTAATCTGTGTTATCTGGTCACAGTTAGCTCCGCTTTTTTGCGTCCCCTCCCACCTCTCCCACTGTAATTACAGTAACTACATTTCATGTATTATCTACCATGTACTGTAAGGCACTTTACGATACGCTTAATTGATGAGGCCCTTGGGGTCCGATTTGGCCTAACTCCGTGTGATCTGAATGCATAGGCGGAGGTGAATATCACTTCAGACTTACGAGGCCTAGATACTGTCCTATTTCGACCGTAAGTTCACGTCACAGGTCACAAGGCCTGTGAATTTCCTTATCGGACACCGGAAAATGCCTCCGATCACTTATCGGGCGTGGGAAGGTCTAAAAATTAAAAAATTTGTGAACTTACGGTCGAAATACTACAGTATACCTAGTGCTCGTTTTCCTCTACAAAATGATAAGCAACGCATCAAACAATGTTCAATGAATATAGTTATGAAGCAAACCTTGACGAGCCGACGGCGGTTGCTTGTCGGTTGACCCATGCGCACTTCTGACAAAAAGGTAAGAATAATACACACAAATTGTCAAGTAGCCTACTTTGTCGCGTGAGGCAGACAAATCACACCACCTGTACATGTACATATGCAGGCTCCGCGTATGCAAGCTCCCAAGAAGCCTGAGTCCATAGATAAGCGGTGACAGTTTGAGAAAAGAGCCAGAGGCTTTACGCTCGATTCCCGGAGAATGTCAACATCATTGATTATATAATGCATGACGCAGATGGTGGGATGTAGATGTAGGTCATTAGGTCTAACGTGTGATTGAAAGCCATGGTCAAGACACATAGAATAAGAGGGAAGACGTCGTTGTGGCGTTGCGTTGGAGTGTGGGTCGAGGGCACTAGGGGTAGCTAGGGTAATTGTCAAGGAGGCTACCGCTGTCGCAGCAGGATCTCTAGCTCATGCGGGATGGACAGGCGAGCTCAGTGCTGCAACGACACTTTGACGCTGATTCCCTTAGATGAGGACAAATCGTGCTCACCCTGACTTTCTTCAAAATCAAGCACCAGGAGAACGACCAGCGTATTTACACGTCGGCACTACATTAAAAGACCATAGAGCAACGGGGGCGCAGGGATGACCTAGTAGTTGCCAATTGTCAAGCGAGCTGGGCGATCCAGAAAATTGGAGGAAGGGAAGGGAAGACAGCAGAATGTAGAGGTGAATGTGACTAAAGTCAACATACAGCACGTCCGTGAGCCCAACCAAGTTATCA
>JADNRX010000614.1:0-29405 GCA_015501595.1 Hymenopellis radicata | reverse complement strand
TATCAGCGCGCAAGATCCGAGATCTATGCGTCATCTTGCTTTGCTTTTCTTTTTGTTTCACGTCGTAATTGACCTCGTCGTCCTTGGAGCATTGTGTATGACAACTCCATCACCAGCGCGCATTGTCCCCACTATCGCCGTCGGACATATCGAGGTCTGGTCCATCGCAAGTTGAAAGGAGAAGGCTACTGCAACAATGAGAGTCTCAGTAGTAGTCCTCGTGTCCCGAGACATCCACCTCTCAAAGAGGCATTCAGATACAGGAGAGTATAGGCGAAAAGGAGCGCATACCATCAGTACGAGACGTCTAAACGCTCTCTTTTTTTGTTTTTGCCACGTTATCGCGTATAAGGGCCTATGCTGAAGACTCCATCACCAGTGCACAGTTGGGCAGAGCGGACTGCAGCACAAACAACCATGCCAGCAGTCCAACTGGCATTTGGAGGGCGCTGCGCTTTTGGACGAGCGTGAACGAGGCTATGGCACCAGAAATGATGGGGCAGCCGGTAGAAGCCTATCCCATACCGCACGGAGAACGTATGCCAGTGCATGCTGGGCGTGGCTAATGGGGCCCCTGGGGTCCCATTACTATGGAGAGATGGAGCAAGAAATGCAGGTGGAGTTTTAAATGCAGGCATGAACTATTCGAGCACGTGGCACCAGATTCTTTCCACCACCACCATCGCTGAGACGTCCTCTACGGCAGCACCGCCAACACCCTCAAATTTCGTCTGAAAGGCCGTTCATTGTTTATGTACGATGCTACGTCTAACCTCAGCGTGACTTACATTCTCACTGTCCATTAGATATCACAGATGTCATCGTTGCAGTGTCCACAATGTGGGCCGTTCCCGCAAAAGAGCCTTAATATTATACCTCTTTTCCTCTCCAACGCCTTCGTGCATCGAATCTCCCGGCAACGGATGAAGAGATCACGCACGCCCAAACCACCTTCCTATCCAACATTCGTCGTGATCGCATATGCCTGGAGGCCAAATTCGCTGTTCTTTCTCGTGTCATGTCATCCATGAAGGAAGAATGCGATGCGCTGAGGTCCTTGGAGAACAAATACCGACATCTCGTTTCATCCCGTCGCGCTCTTCCCCACGAGACATCTTCCTATACGCGCGATCCGACAATCAGGATTTTGATTCCCTGAAGCCTTCCGGCATTATCTGGCAGCTCACTCATGTTTGCCAGACATGGCACGATGTTGCCTTGTCCCTTGATTCCTTTTGGTCGCGCATCACAATCAGGTTCGAAGACGACCTCCCGCCTTCCTCCAAACTATGTGAAAAGACGGTGCACATCTTACAGCTTGTTCTTAGTCGCTCAAAGCTGCTGGAAATCAATCTCTATCACGCTTATTCCAAGGAGTCGTCGATCCGCGACCGCATCTTGGGCATGGTGTTTTCCTAGTCCCTAAGTCGCATCGGTGGCGCTCAGCCCGCCTGTCTGATGACGCACAGGCTTTTGATAGACTGTCGCCTGTTCGTGGTCGAATCCCCCAGCTGGGATCGTTGAGCGTCATCACTTTCGTTGAAGGGGTGAACGTGCAGTTATTTGAGGACTGTCCACTTCTCACAAAGTGACGCCATCGTGTTGTGCTATCAACCTTCCCGTAACACAGATCAGGGAATTGCAGATTGGCACCGCCCCTCACCAGTCGTGGTACAACGGCCACACGCGAGCGAGTCTGATGTTGGTCCGCCAGTGTCCAGTTCTTGGGGTCCTTCGTATCTACATATTGTGGGAACAGGACGTGCAGGCCACCATCACTACCTCTAATATTCGAAAACTCAAAACAAATTGCGGAGGATAAGAAGACTAACCACGTCACCAACGAAGCCTCCGCTTCTCGTCCCTCCCAATGTCTGGTAAACATCCCCTGCCTTCCTTCCTTCTTTACGACCTCTTACAGGCCTAATGGAAGACTCTTTGTTGGCAACAGAGCGTGCCCGCACTCGCCTGTCCAGGGCGCCCTCTTGAAGGCACCACCACCGACTGAGGGATGAGTGCCGCGCGTGCCCTTTGTGCGCACTGCGTGCGATTTCCCTCTGGCTTCCCAGGCAGTCTGCTCACGACCCAACTGGCGACTTCCCTCCCAAAGTGGATTCGAAAACCGCAATTTCGGTGGAGCATCTGGGCCCTCAAGTCCTCTGGCACGGGTGGACGTCTGCTTGTCATGGACGCAGAACCAGCATTCAATGACATGGTTTATGACCAGGTTTATGACGATGTTCAATTTGCGAAAGGAGAGACAGAGGTCGGCCAGGTTCGTTATTCGATCTTTGATCACGTATATAAACTTCTGGAGAACGGGCAGTTTCTTCAGCTTCACCCAGCCCAGTCCTTCTAACAGCAATAGCCAAGCTCGAATTTGCTCTCTGTCTACCATGATCTCCAGCGTATTCACCATCTCTTTCCTGGTACTTGCATCCTCACCTCATATACATTTCCCGCACTGACTAGGCTTTTCTTGCGGGCAGGCTGCTCTCGCCAACGTCGTCGTCGCCCTCGGTCCCGCGGCCGTCAACCTCCGCACCGCCGGCAACTACGCCATCCTCGCTAAAAGCGGAGTCTCAACAGTCCCGCCCTCGGTCATCAGTATGTTGTTTTTACTGCATTGCTGTACAGCTGATGGACTCTGGTTCTCCCTCTAGCTGGCGCTGTGGCAGTCAGCCCCATTGCAGCCGTCGGCCTGACGGGTTTCTCCCTCAAGCTCGACTCGACCGGGCAGTTTTCGACTTCCACCCAAGTCACGGGGAAGGTCTTCGCCGCGACGTACTCAGCACCTACGCCAGCCACTCTTACGGCCGCCATCGGAGACCTCGGCACTGCGTTTGCTGACGCGTCGGGGCGCGTGAACCCGAATTTCAATAATCTCGGCAGCGGTTAGTACTCGCTTGCATCGGGGAAATGACCATAATCCTGACGCATATTATTCTGTTCCACCAGGCGCCATCGGCGGCCTCGTCCTCTCGCCTGGTCTCTACAAATGGAGCACCGCGCTCAGCATCGGCAGCGATGTCATCATCTCGGGCAGCCCCATAGACAGTAAGGGCATTCTTCATACCACATCCCCGTCAGCTCACGAAGAAATGATCCACAGCCTGGATCTTTCAGGTGGCCGGGGGGATGTCCATCGCGGCGGGAAAGAAGGTTGTTCTCGCCGGCGCGCTGGCGCAGAACATCGTGTGGGTCGTCGGGGGAGCTGTCACCGCCGGCGCCGGAGCTCACCTCGAGGGCGTGATCCTCGGCAAGACGACCATCACGTTGGAGACTGGTGCGACGGCTAACAGCCGGCTCTTTGCTCAGACGTCCGTCGCGCTTCAACAGGTACGCGCCATTTACTATCTGTTTTTAATCTTAAAGGGAATCTCATGTTGTTGCACTTGTATAGGCTGTCGTCACGGCTTAAAATGTGGATTGGCTTTTCGTTGAGTTTCCGGTAGTCCGTTCTGTCTGTGTACTAGTATTACTGTCATCCATGCTTTATTCCCAAATCTTTAAGTCAAGATGCGCCCTCGATACAGTATTTAACGGTAAGTGGCACATCAGGGAAATCTGAAATCCTACATAGATCGGGGCCTGTCTACGTAGGGTACGTAAAAAGGGCCGTGTCTACGTAGACCTACGTAGATCTACGTACAGCCTGGTGAGCACTACATAGAACTATGGTAGTTGCCACTCACCTCTACATAGTGTACCTCTTGTACGATAAGTTCTGGTGAAGTGTACGGTGGAGTCGGCAGCAGCCATGGCGAAAATATTTTTTACAGAATTAATGGGAGGCTTCATGTGCACCGTCGATGCACATCGCAGTATGTTGCAACGAACTATCTATCGTAAATTTTAAGGATTCGAGTCGACAACGTCAAGTCGTAGAAGAGAAATGTTGACAAGTCCAGTCGATCAAATGGTCCGTGCGCAAACACGTCATCTGCGGCAGAGCTCAAATTTTTCTCAACTCCGGCCAGTCGTCCATTCCCTCCTTTCCCCCATCTCTGTCACTACCTGATATCGCTGTGCTTCTGGACGCGATGACAGCCGCCCATTCGAGGAATGCACTCGAGCTGCACGACCGACAACGGCACACGGATTAATGACCCACAAGATCTGTCGAACGAGGAAGCGCGAGCGACGAAGAGCAAGACATGACCAACGAGGAGCGAGATACGAGGAGCAAGAGGAGCGAGCCATGCCCTACGAGGAGCGAGACACGAGGAGCCAGACACGAGGAGCCAGACACGAGGAGCAAGAGGAGCAAGCCATGCCCTGCGAGGACCGAGACGTGAGGAGCCTACGAGGAGCGAGACACGACCGACGACGACTGGCAAGGAGCAAGACTCGACCAACGAGGAACGACACACGAACACGACCAATGAGGGAGCCGACTGCGACCAATGAGGCGGCATTGGGACCCCCGACTGCGACAAACGAGCGACAAACGACTGCAACCAGCGAGGACCCATCTGCAACGAATGAGGCCCCAACCACACCCACGAGGCAGGAGACACAACCGCGAGGAGCATACCGTAACCGATGACCACGACGACCAAACAGGAATGGGGCCGACGCCCTTCACGGCGCCACTGGCGACACGTTCTCTCTCGGCTTCGTAGCGCGCCAGTCACCCACCCCGCCATCTTCAGGGCAGTGCGACGTTCCCAGTCTGCACGCCGCACTGTATCGCGAGCCGCCTCTCTCAATTTCTCTGCCTATTTACCATTAGCTATCTTGTTGTTATGTACTTGTATTTCTTTATGTGCCAATCTATTGTGTTTTCCGTCCTCTTTCCGCCTGATTCTTCCTAATATTCGTCGTATTCAATGGAACCACCGGTGGTGATCTGGCTGCAGGTATATTGTATGTGTACTGTTGATGTACTGAAGGTATACGTAGAACTCGGTGCATTCTACATAGGTCTACAGGAGATCTACGTACACCTGAGTGACGGCTACCTAAGGGCTACGTATAGGGGTACCTCTGTACCTGAGCTACCTGGTCTATGTAGACCTACGTAGACATACGTAGGATTTACAGTTTTTCCTGATGCAGGAAGGCTTTTCTCCGAGTCGTGTTATTCCCAAGAAGATTGAAAGTTGCAAGCGGGGAAATCAAGTACATAGAGGAAATTATAGTGGGTCTGCAGCACGCCGGAGTAGGTAAGTAGCACCTTGTGTTGCGCACCAAGTTACGTCCTGTGATTTTCGAATCGCGATCGAAAAAGGCTTTCTTCCAAACCACCACCACCAGCCGCGTCATTGGGCTCTCCGACGTGCCCACCGAAGTCGTTTATCAGTGCGAGAATTCTTGATATCTTGTAGGTCATCCAGGTGCGTATTGACGCCCTCTCGAAAACGCGTTCTTACCATTTCTTATTTTTAGTTTTCGAATCAGTCTGCGTTCGGCATGCTGCAGACTGTGTCCCAATGCACCAATTGTGGTGCTTTCACCAGACGGAGTCTCCATCACGAAGAGGAATACCAGAGCTCTGTGCTTCTTGAGCGACTCCGTACGTCGAACCTACCAGCAACGGATGAGGAGATCTCCCACATACGACACACCATCTTATCCACCGTCTCCGACGAAATATCATCCATTGATTCCAAAGTCGCATCCCTTCATGAGGCCATCAGGTCGATGGAAGAAGAGCGAGAGAGCTTGAAAGCCGTCCAGAAGAAGTACAACAACCTCGTTTCCTTGCATCGCACTCTCCCCTCAGAAATCTGGTCGGAAATATTCCTGCAAACGCTATCTAGCCGCTCTGATCCCAACGCATTCGACGCGTCTGGGTCTATATGGCAGCTCAGCCACGTCTGCCAGAGATGGCGAAACGTCGCCTTATCCCTCCGTTCTTTTTGGACGTATGTGAATCTTCGTTTTCCAAAAGCGGCGCAGCAGGAAGCAGACGTGCAGCGCCTGGAGGTAGTTCTTCAGCGTTCCCGTCAGGGACCACTAGACGTATCTCTACAGAGTCAATCTGGCTATTGTCCCAGCTCTGATCCCTCTATCCTAAAGCGCATCCTCGACATCATCCTGGCAGAATCGCACCGGTGGCGGGTGTTACATCTCTCAGATTACCGAGGGAGTTTGAATATGCTCTACGCGCCACTTCATAATCGGCTTCCTCGTCTTCAGCGTCTAAGCCTTGAATGTGGTCAGATAGAGCCGAAGGATCAATCCATTTTCAAAGACTGTCCTTGTCTTACGAAATTGACTCTTGGTGGAAGCCCGCCGGTCCTTGAATTTCCGTGGGACCAGATTACGGAGCTAGACCTTGCTGGTATGGACGCCGAAGGCGACGAGGACGACATCAGGGCATGTATGCGTTTGATTGGACTGTGTACATCTCTTGAGACCCTCTCTGTACCTTACTGGTACTTGGAAGACGACGAGGCTGAATCGCCCTACACCCCGACCACCTGCTCAAATGTCCGCAAGCTCGATATCAAGTCGGTGCGCGTCATCGATGCTCTCACGCTTCCTCGTCTACGGGAGGCTTTCCTTCATCGTGGCCCTGCCTACGATGCCCTGTATTCATTTAAACAACTCCTCGTTCGTTCCAATTCTTTGAGTGCCCTCACCAGCCTTTCGCTTGCGAGTGTGCCACTTGCTGCCTCACCGGACAGTACCCTCCATTCTCTCCTTTCCCAGACACGTAGTCTCGCTTTCCTCGACCTGGTTGTATCCCTGCTGGAATTTGATGATCAAACGGGCGTTAACGCGCGCAAGGACCGGGAACAAATAGTGGCAATCGTGGAATCCCTCAAGGTTATACGGACGAAAACTGTCACCTTTCTACCCCTCCTTTCGTCTCTGGACATTCAGATACATCATCACCGTGATCCTTCCGGGCTATATTATTTTGGGCCTGTCGGTAGTTTTGCTTCGACAGTCGAGACCCGGTGGAAAGGGGATGATACGGTTGGCCTAGCAAGGCTTAAGACATGCCACTTTTCTGTACAGGCGCGGCATTTGATGCCAAACCGCATATTTCGGGATCCTTTGAGGCCCATCGCGGGTATCTGCAATGAAGCGGAAAGCTTTATCTTCAATGCCCTAGTTGACGATGGGATGGACCTCGCTATACGGGTTACATCAAATTTGACTGAAACCGTTGGAGGCAATAGTGTGCTTTTTGCAGTGCCCTGTTGAATTGTGCGTTTCAGGAACCTAACAACACGTTGAAGGTAGAGATCTCATGATAGTGGATGACTTTTTCTGAATCCGTATATTACAGGAGTATTTTCATGTCTTTCATCGGGAATTTTGGCCGTCCTGCAACTTGGACATGCACGGGCAACGGGGACTTGTTCCTTCTCTACAGTTACTATCTTGCTTACCATATTATGAAGGATGCCCCGTTCGTTTCATAGATTGTCGCCTCCAGCTCGAATTCTGCATGCAATCCAATGTACTGAAGCATCTTCTCCGACAGACGAGAGGCGCTCAAAGTCACGGACCTTGCCACTGTTCAACTTCTCCAGACTCCAAGATTGCAAAGGCCCTCCCTGACGCTCTCAATAACGCACTCGCGGCTTCTTTCTCGTCTAAAGTTCCACCGGAAGAGGACGCGTTTACTAAATCCCTCTAGGAACAAGGAGTCGAATTTGTTAGTATCGACGTAGAGGTTGCTGCTGTAAGAATACAGTGGATGATAATGTCAGGACGGTGGGTGGGGCGTTCCAACGACGGATTGGAAGCTTCCCGAAGAGAAGACCCTTCTACGTTGCTTGGAGCGACAGCTCCCGTTCTCACAGTCTCGTACCAACGACATACGCAGTGGGTAAGCGTCCAGTGGGCAGCTGAGCCGATGTTCGGCACGATCCTGTCAGTCTGCTGCTTCCGATCACCGTGGAAGAAAATGTTGTAACTTGAACATCGATGGAGGTTATGTTACACCGCAATGTGTTAACGCGTATTCGTGGGTCAGCGTAAACGCCGAGTGATCACTTGTAAGTAGCACTAAGCCAACACTAAGCAGACTAAGACGACGCCGTCACGAGGGGTAGGCGAAGCCTCAAGCACGCGGCACCAGATCCTTTCTACCACCATCATCGTCATGAGACGTCCTCTAACGGCTGCGCCGCTAACAGCCTCAAATTTCGTCTGAAAGGCTTTCCGTTGCTTATGTACGATGCTACGTCCGAGTCTAACATCGACTCACATTCTCACTGTCCATTAGATATCACACTGGATGTCATCCTCCTCGCAATGTGCACAATGTGGGCCGTTCCAGCGAAAGAGCCTTCATTACGACCATGAATATTATACCTCTGTTCCTCTCCAACGCCTTTATGCATCGAATCTCCCTGACAACGGATGAAGAGATGCACATCCAGATCCCTATCCAACATTCATCGTGATCGCGTATGCCTGGAGGGCAGATTCGCTGTTCTTTCTCGTGTCGTGGCATGAAGGAAGAATGCGATGCGTTGAGCACCTTGGAGAACAAATCCCAAGGTCTCATTTCATCCCGTCGCGCTCTTCCTCATAAGCTCTGGTGGCGCTCGGCTTACCTGGCTGATGACGCACCCCCTTTCGATGTCCTGTATCCCTTACCTGGGCTCGTTGGCCGTCATCACTTTCGTTGAAGGGGTGAATGTGCAGTTATTTGAGGACTGTCCACTTCTCAGAAAAGTGACGCTATCGGTTTGTGTTATCAGCCTTCTCGTAGCACAGAACAGGGAATTACAGATCGGCACGGCCCCGCACCCGCCGTGGTACAACGGCGTCACGCGAGCGAGTCTTGTTGGTCAGCCACTGTAGTGTCCCGTTCTTGAAGTCCTTCGTATCTACATACTGAGGACGTACAGGCCACCGGCGCTACCTCTAATATTCGAAAACTCGAAACAAATTCCGGAGCTATCATCAGCAATCTGGTTCTCGCTCTATTACGAGAGGCTATACTGTTCGGTTCTGAAGAATCTGAACCCTCACCGACCGTGACTCAGCCCATCGATCTTGCAAAATAACTCCTTGTCTATGTTAGTGAAGTTAAGTGAATTCCGTCCTGTTCTGCTTACTATTTACCACTTAGTCGACTGCAGTCCGACTCTTCCTGCGAGACAGATGAGGAATAGTAAGAAGACGAACCACGTCACCGACGAAGACTCCACCATCTTGTTTACGACAAGCTTTTGACTTTTGGACAGGCCGAATGGAAGACTGTTTGTTGGCAACACAGCGTGCCCTCGCCCGCCTGTCCAGGACGCCCTTTTGAGGGCACCACCACCGACTGAGGAATGAGTGCCGTGCCTGCCCTTTGTGCGCACTGCGTGCGATTTCCCTCTGGCTTCCCAGGCAGTCTGCTCACGACCCAACTGGCGACTTCCCTCCCAAAGTGGATTCGAAAACCGCAATCTCGGTGGAGCATCTGGGCCCTGAAGTCCTCTGGCACGGGTGGACGTCTGCTTGTCATGGACACAGAACCAGCATTGAATGACATGGTTTATGACCAGGTTTATGACGATGTTCAATTTGCGCAAGGAGAGACAGAGGTTCGTTATTCGATATTCGAACGTGTATATAAACTCCTGGAGAACGGGCAGTTTCTTCAGCTTCACCCAGCCCAGTGCTTCTAACAGCAATAGCCAAGTTCGACTTTGCTCTCTGTCTACCATGCTCTCCAGCGTATTCACCATCTCTTTCCTGGTACTTGCACCCTCACCTCATATACATTTCCCGCACTGACTGGGCTTTTCTTGCGGGCAGGCTGCTCTCGCCAACGTCGTCGTCGCCCTTGGTCCCGCGGCCGTCAACCTCCGCACCGCCGGCAACTACGCCATCCTCGCTAAAAGCGGCGTCTCGACAGTCCCGCCCTCGGTCATCAGTATGTTGTTTTTACTGCATTGCTGTACAGCTGATGGACTCTGCTTCTCCCTCTAGCCGGCGCTGTCGCAGTCAGCCCCATTGCAGCTGTCGCCCTGACGGGGTTCTCCCTCAAGCTCGACTCGACCGGGCAGTATTCGACTTCCCCCCAAGTCGTGGGGAAGCTCTACGCCGCGACGTACGCGGTACCTACGCCAGCCACCCTCACCGCCGCCATCGGAGACCTCGGCACTGCGTTTACCGACGCGACGGGGCGCGTGAACCCGAATTTCAATAATCTCGGCAGCGGTTAGTACTCGCGGAATTGACCATACTTAGTAATCCCGACGCATTTTATTCTGTTCTACTAGGCACCATCAGCGGCCGCGTCCTCACGCCTGGTCTCTACAAGTGGGGCAGCGCGCTCAGCATCACCGGGGATGTCATCATCTGGGGCAGCCCCATCGACAGTAAGGGCATTTCTTCATACCACATCCCCGTCGGCTCACGAAGACATGATCAGCCTGGATCTTTCAGGTGTCCGGGACGATGTCCATCGCGGCGGGCAAGAAAGTTGTTCTCGTCGGCGGCGCGCTGGCGAAGAACATCGTGTGGGTTGTCTCGGGATCTGTCACCGCCGGCCCCGGAGCTCACCTCGAGGGCGTTATTCTCGGCAAGACGTCCATCACGCTGCAGACTGGTGCGACGGCTAACAGCCGGCTCCTTGCTCAGACGTTCGTCGCGCTTCAAAAGGTACGTGCCATTTACTATCTGTTTTTAATCTTAAAGGGAGTTTCATGTTGTTGCACTTGTACAGGCTACCGTCACGAATTAAAATGTGGACTGGATTTTCTTTGAGTTTCCGGTACTAGTCCGTTCTGTCTGTGTACTAGAGTCTAGTAGTATTGCCATCCATGCTTTAGTCCCAAATCGCTCAATTATGTACTGTACACACAGGTCCGGGCATTACCCATGGCAGTAAAATTTACCTGCCACCGTGGCAGTAAGACTGGAGCTGCGTTGGAGTAAATGATCGGTTTCAGCCCCGGAAGAGCCTTGTATGGAAAGTCTTCGGTGATCAGCTTAGAAAGATATTCTTTATCTGCCGGTGATGGACCTTGCAATGTGACCTGTGCTGAATACACGTTGTTTACATCTTTCATATTTTTTGTTACATGAGGCCGCATGAGGCTGCTATGCTTCTCAACAGCGGGCGCCGGTGCTAAGCACCGAATTCACCTAGAAATGACAACCCGGCATGACAATGATGAGATAATGTGGTTTTGCGAGCTGAATGCATTCAATAGTGTATATTTTCTTTCTACTTGCTTATTTATAAGATCCAAATAGTTCATACTCATTTCTATTCCTTTAATCATCTCCTCACTCTCTGTTATGCTGTCTCCTCACTTTTTGTCGCATCTCCTCGTCACATCTCCTCGCTCTCCTGATCTTGATATCACACTTCATATCCTCCTTAGCATCACACTCACATGCACGCTAGTAGCCCCTGTGCAATGGCTCGGGGTTTGCCAACAGGCATAAAAACATATACTGAGTTAGAGATCACCACGAGTCGCATGAGTCTGGAGAGTACTCGTGAATCAACTCGGACTCGCAGGGTCAAATACTCGACTCGACTCGACTCGTGAGTCAGGGGGACTCGAGTCAGGCGAGAGTCATGAACAGCCTAAGGCTAATATCTGACTTGTGTCCTGACTCGTGTTGACTTGTGCATGAACACATGAATCAATGAAAATGCCTGCTAAATAGCTTAAATAAGGTTTAACTATAGCAATATACTAGATGAGTCAGGAGAGTACTCGTGAGTTGACTTGGACTCGCAGGGTCAAATACTCGACTCGACTCGACTCGTGAGTCAGATAGACTCAAGTCATGCGCGAGTCATGAACAGCCTTTGACCCCCATGAGTACTCGCCTGATGAGTCACGAATCAACTCGAGTCAGGACTCGTGGTGATCTCTATACTGAGTTGACATAGGTACTTGTGAGGTTAGTTGGTACTCCAGTGGGCTGTCAACTTCGGACACAGCATTCATGGAGTGTCGTTGGGTGCACAGGCTGAGGGTGGCTCGCACACTCATCAGCTCAAGGGTGAATACTGCAGGCTACCCCGGGTACCTGCCTGGTCCTGTAGGGTGAGTGTGGACCAACCGCGGGTAAGGGTGCATGTTCAAACTCAATCTCCCATGGGACATCCGTGCAATTTACTAGTGATGCCGTCCAACTCCTCAAAGATCCCCATCCCCAAGTTGGATACAATAGCGTAAGGGTATAGCCAGCATCTTGAAGCCAGTCGCCATTTGCTTGTGGCCTTGCGCCAATATCCTAGCGACTTGCTTGAAAGTTGATCCGCATTCAGATTGCCGATCTGTCTAAGGAACGTGCATCTGCAGCACTCAATGATGTTCTTTGCACCATCATAGTTGCAGATTGCGGTCGTGAGATCTGGAGATAAGAATGTGCTTACTAAGCAGGACTTCAAATCCTTACTAAGCGGGGGTTATCTGCCATTCCAAGCTGCCATAGGGCGAAATGTCCTGCGCTCCATATTGTGCTGAGCGCGGCGCAAATCTTCTGCTCTGCCCTTCTTGGCTTGAACAATGCTCTCGTCTGCTTCGGGATCGCTCTGCAGAACCTGCAATTCGGCAGAGAGCTAACACATATTGAGTTTGCGACTGTAAATTGATGTGATTACTATTCACCTTGGCTCGTTCTTGGATAACCCCGGCTTAGTAAGACAGACTTTTCTCTCCCTTTGCAATCATATTCCGCTCAGGCCAACATCTCTGGCACTTTTCAATGACAATGAAGAAAGGATATGAAAGCAAGGCATAATGTTGAAACATAATATGAAAGAGAACACATTATGAAAGGAAGCGTGATTAACACATGTTTGAGACATTCATCGCGGCATCATCATGTCAATTTCATTAAAGAGCTTATCTAGCAGTCGGCCGGTAGAGCTACGGCCACCGGCGCCATGCTACGATCATGTAGTGCCAGCTACCTACATGCCTACTGCCACGGTGGCAGGTAAAATGTTACTGCCACGGATAATGCCACCTGTGACAATTTCAATCAATTCATTGGTCACGGGTCACAGAGGACCCAAATCCGACGAAATGTCACACGGGTCACGCGTCCCACAGCCATCCGACGAATTTACCAGCTGAAACTGACCCAAAAAGGTACCAAAATCAGCCCAAAATCGACGAAAATGACGAATTTTTTTCCCGGGTCACGGCACCTTCGGCGCCGCGACGAATTCAAAATTTCGTCGCACCGGTCACATGTCACAAGGTGTGACGAATTGAATGAAATTGTACAGTACCTGTAGGGAAATGGCAGAGTGTGCAGTAAGTACACGAAGTAAACTACAGGTAATCAGTAAGAGATATATAAGAAAGAATATAGAAAAACTCACCCTCAGACGTTGTAGTAGGCAACAAACGACTGAGGGCATGAGAGAGACTTAAATACTTCGGCATCTCCCGGCGTGCCGCCACAGCTCAATATTTCCTTACCACAGTGAGATCCGAGAAATACTGGGCGAACAGTCTGACGAGTGCCGGGTCGTTCTTCATCGCGCCCGTGGTTCCCTTGACTTTGAGGGCATGCAGCAATTTGCGGTAGGCCGACTTTCCGCTCCGAGTGGGGATATCGTCGAATGGCACGTAGCAGAGGAGGGCTATACCGGTGCATGGATGAGGAAAGCGTGAGCGTAGGAGCTTCGTGACGGGATGGGGATGAGACGACAAGAGCGAGAGCCGGGAGATGATATCGGCTGATGCTAGTCCAAGTGGGGTGAACAAGTGCACATGTTAAAAGAACAGCTTTGTCGTCGACGAGCTAGGAAATGACGAGGTCGAGAAGCTCTTGCGGTACAAGTCCGAATGAGCCGGTACAAGCAGAGGAGCGGCGAGTGTGGGTGAGTTTGCTGATGATGGTGCGAACGGTGTTGAATGCCATGGTGAAAGAGGTTGAAGTCGAGGTCGTTCTTATAAACAAAACTGGGTTACGTGCTCACAGCCTCTAGAACGACATCGAGAGACACGGTCCGAGACTGATTCAACGATCGAGACGCCCGCTTCACCAAAACCTGAACCGGAGAAGTCGTTCACATCACAGACGAAGAAGAGGGAATACCATCAGCAGCACGCAAGATCCGAGATCTATGCGTGTGGCACGGTCACCTTGCTTTGCTCTTCCATTTTGTTTCCCTGTCGTAATTGACCTCGTCGCCCTTTGAACATGGTGTATGACAACTCTATCACCGGCGCGCGGTCGCATTGTACAGTGGACTCGCCCTCGTCCATGGAATGCGTCGTCGGCCGTAACACATACAGCATTTAATCTATCCCACTATCGGCGTCAGACATGGTCCGGTAGTGACGCCGTACTCCATCAAGCGTCGCGGAGGAGGCTAGCGACATTGACTCTCAGTAGTCCGTGGTTTCACGATCCGTGTCCCCGAGACGTTCAGCCTCTAAACCAAGGCATTCAGAACAGCACAGCACAGGCGAAAAGGAGCGCATACCATCGGGACTGGATTCAGATATCAATGACATTGGAAATATATCGGACAGTGACAAAATGCTGAAGAACTTAATACATTCTGAGCCTCAATGGAGTGTCGCCCGGTATTCAAGCAACACTCATACCACTCTGCCGAGTCAACACAGAAATCGCATCCCGTAAGTATACCGTCTTCAAGGACCTCGGCAGCCGCCACCCATTCAGCACCATCTCCATATCACCCGCCGCAGTCGAAAACCCCAAAGTTTCCAAACGCAATAAAGTCGATAAATCAAATGCCACTAGATAACACATAAGCACATCGTCACGCAAAGAGAAGAACGAAAGTACAGACCATTGTGTTTCACAAAGCATAGCCTCACATCCTGCAATGTTTCCTTATTCCTTTGAAGAAGCGGAATCGCCTCCTCGACACGACATGTCGACCAAACGCTGGCACTCTCCAAATCCAGACATTCCAGCGTCCCCAGGATGTTATCCCCCAACCAGCGCACGAGATCATTATTCCACCCGACCACACGCAGGGCGCGTAAGCACGGCGTCGCCAGTTTGAGGTCGTGCAACCCAGACAGCGATGCAACCGGTATATCCATTCCACCCGATGCAAGCTCAATACTGAGTTCAGCGAGGCGCGGGAAAGAGCCGGAAAGCGCGCGCATGAAGCTCGTAATGTCCTGGTACGATGCGCAGATCACTTTAAGACTGGCAAGATCCGGGAAGTACTGGGCGAAGAGTCCAACGAGCGGTGGCTCATTCTCGACCACCCCCGAGCAAAGCATGACATGCTTGGCTTTCAGGACGTGGAGCAACTTGTTGTAGGACCGCGCATGGGGAGATTTGCCGTTCGCGAGGATGTCGTCAAAGGGTATGTCGCCGACGAGCGTAATGCCGGTTATAGACGAGGAAAGCGTCTCACGCGATGAGCGTAAGAGCTTTGTGAGCTCCTTGGCACGGGATAGGGATGAGACGACAAGAGCGAGAGACGGGAGATGGTACCGGCTAATGCTGGTCCAGGTGGGGTGGACAAGTGCAAAGGATAAGAGGGTGGCCTTGTCGTCGGCAAGAAAGAAAATGACAAGGTCAAGAAGCTCCTGCGGTACAAGCCCGAATGGGCCGGTACAAGCAGAGGAGCGGCGAGAGTGGGAAAGCTTGGCTAAGATGTTTTGGATGGTGTTGAATGCCATGATGTACGTGGATGAAGGAGGGAACAGTCCAGGGCGCTCCTTATAAACAAAACTTTTGGAAAGGGTCATGTGCGCAAAACGTCATTGCGACATTTTGAGACTTGGAAAGTCTTAATCGTCGCGTCCGGCACGCTGAACTAAAGACGTCATTTAGAAACAATACATCACGACGAAAAGAGCTCCTACCATCAGCAACACGAAAAATCCGAGTCGCGTGCATTTCCAAGAACATCGGCACCTCTGCTCCACTACTTTGTTTCTCCGCGATGATATCGTGTAGTGCGTCCAATCTCCTTCGTCCAAAGGAGACGACCAAAGCACTGGGGCACGAGGGGAGCACTGGTCTTTCGATATCGAGGAGCCCGACGGTTTTGTAGACCGGATGAACCGCGTCAAGCTGGCGGCCGTGAACGCAGTCGAGGCCGACCAGATTATGATATGGAATTGGTCGCACGATATTGGCGGCAGTCCATTCCCATCCTGTAGCGCGCGAAAAATCTATGCGAATCGTTGTGGGCGGGCCGCGGAGTCAGGTTTGCGATGGTGGATGCGAACCAGTCCGTGTGCGGGGCATAGCGCGACGACCTGTACGTCCTTAGCCGTAGACACACCTCGAAGCGCGGAATCGATTGTGCTCCATGGGCCGCATATTGGTATTCGGTAGCGCGCGCCAGAGCCAGCACATCCTTCTGCGACTAATGGCGTCGAAGCATCACGGCAGGGGCAGCTAAGCGGACAGCAGGGATAGCGCGACGGAAAGCCAAGTTTAGGGCCTGTCCCACCCAATGATTGGCAAGAATGACGATAGTCGACTGGCTGTCAACCGCTTGACACTGCCCATAACGGCGATGGTGGTTGAGCATGGCGGGAGCGACGTCGCGATAGATATTAGACATTGGTGGTGGTCGTAAAGAAAGAAATAGGCTGAAAATGGGCGCTGGATCATCATCCTATTTAGGCAATCAACTTCCAACTCGCTTAATTTCCTCATTATTGGGAGTAATGACTTGTTTCTCTCCATTGTAACACGCCATGATTCCGTTCCGTACAAAGCAGTCGATGAAGGCAAGATGGAGGATAACAAGATTCTAGTCAGAGGCTCAGGCTATGTGTACGTCTTTTCCGAAAGCTGGTGGCATTGGTCAGAACCCCTGAATCACAGATATATGCCCCATGGCTGAGTTGGTTACAGCGTCCGACTGTTAGGCAGATCAATCGGAAGGTCGTGAGTTCGAGCCTCACTGGGGCAGTCGTCATTGTACTGAAGCAATTTTGTTTTGCGCTTGATCTGAGGCCAATGTGAGGTTGTAGAACCTAGGGTTGCGCAGTATATTCCCCCGCCCGGTTAATAACATGGGCGGGATATACCCCAATTTTTGGGGTGTTGTTAACCGTTATTAACGGTTACTAACCTCCACGTGATGCTGTGTGGCGCATTTTCTCGTTCCTGCTCAGTTTTTTGACTCTGATGGTGCAGAAAGGGTCAATTTAGGGTTCTGCCATGTTTCTAGCTTATAAATAGCATTTATTGTGGGTCTTAGCTACCCTTTCACCTGTTCCTGCCTGGTCCCGCCGCTTCCCGCCAACACGTGCCCGCTGATCACGTGCCTAAGGGTTATTAACCCCCGGTGTTATTAACCCGGTTATTAACTGTTAATAACCGGTTAAATATCCAACGGCGCGATATTGGGGGTATCCTGCGCAACCCTAGTAGAACCTGTGCGTTTACACCTCATATACATACAGCAACCGACTAGGACTGATCAGTGGCAGGCGAGGACCCTCTGCTCCAGAGGTATCGCGTCTCTCTATATATGAAAGGAAACGTCCAATATCGTTGCAGTTTGATCTGCCGCACTGGTCGTGACTCGTTGGTATGCACGTGTTTGGTTGAGGCTTCGATCGTGTTTGGTCTCTGTGCCCCTTTGTTCTTTGTTCTTTGTCTATTACAACCACTATCACTACTGCGTTTTTCTTGGATTTTCTCATCATTCTATCCCCACTTTGAGCATCCATCTGGAAGAAAAGCCGTCTGCGAATCTTGATTTAGCACGGTCGAAAACTTGAACATGGCGGCCAAGGGCAGCAAAACGCGCGGGAGACCCAAGAAGGCTCAGCCTGCCAATCCATCTAAACCACGCGTGTCATTCGCCTGTGATACGCCCTCTGCCGCTGCTCACACCTCAAATCTATTGGCTACCACGCCAGACAAGAAATTGTCGCCCGCATCATACATGCGCGTACTCTACGAGCGTCGCGACGTGCTGCGGGAGTGTGCATTGGCGGATGGCGACTCGGAGACGTCGAGTCAAGCCAAAGGGAAAGGAAGAGCGGACGGCTTGAGCAGCGGAGACAGAGCATCCCAATTACGCACGCGTGTGCGCGGTGCGATGCAAGAGGCGGACCCGTGGAGCGAGCTGGGACGCGTCTTGAAGTTGCAGAGCACCCTCGGCGGGAAGAGGTGTGTTCCCCCTTCTTATATCACACACGCCATCTCACCGCCATCTTGCAGATACATCGGGACATCTCTCACCACCGCTGAGCCCATCCCACTCCCCGAGCCATATGCCGACGCGTTTCCGGAGACAGAGGAAGAGTGGGATGACCTCCGGCAAAAGACTGCGGTGGTGGAAAAGGTACGGGGATGGGTCAAGAGCGTGGAGAACAGTGTTGAAGAGCCTGCGAGTTCACTGAAAGGGAAGCGGAAGAGGAATAGCGCCGGCGCGAGTCCTGCCAGGAAGAAGCGGAAGGAGGAGGCGGTGGTGGCGGTTGTGAGTGGAGAGCTCGGATACGACCCCAAGGATCCGTCCCCGCTGGGGTTCGTCGTGGCGAAGAAAGTCCCTGTTCAGGCGAAGCCTAGAGTCCTCGTCCCGAGTTCTTCGCCTGCTAGGCCTCCACCCAGTTCGTCTCCTGCTCCTCCTGGGGACGAGGAGATGGAATCTCCCCCACTACGCAAAGAGCCTCGCCCCTCGATATCATCTGTGCCCGAAGACGCGTTCTTCCCGCCCTCGTTCCCCTCGCATCTCGTTACGTCCACACCGCCTCAGACCCGTTCGCGCGCGAGGCCTGTGGAGATTAGTGATGAGCCATCTGAGGAAGACGCGCCTCCAGTCAAGACGGCAGACCTGGGTGTAGCGAGTAAACCGTATTCCACGGCGAAAGACCCAATTTCCGCACCAAAGCCTCTCTCCTCTGCCAACCTCGCCCTTCACCTCGACTCTTCCTCCGCCTCCAAGCTGTACCTCGACATCGACCTCGAATCGCCCACAAAGTCGCTCTCGTCCATCGCTGGAGACGACGATGACGAAGAGGACGATGAGATTCTCCTCGGTGCAGCAGGACTGGCTGATGAACAGGCGGAGGGGCTGCAGTTTGACCTGCAAAGTGAGGTGGATGATCTGGAGGGCTTTTTGGAGAGGGATGTTAGTATGTATGGGGATGAGGACGAAGACGAGGCTCCCAGTGTGCACAAGAGCAAGTACTGGCTAGAGCACAATGAGGAGGTGGAGGAGCACGACGATGAAGGGAAAGGCGAGGACGCGGCGTTTGGGAAGTGGTTCAATCTTCCCAGGAATAGCGCCAGTACGAGTGGAAGTGGTGGCGGGGGCTGGTTCGGGAGGCGATGACACCTCTTTTCGGGGTGTGACGGTGAATCTTAATGTTGATCTGTTATGATTTCTTGTTTCAATCTTGTCGTTTTTGTTGTTCTAACACACATTGTACATACCCGTTACGTTTTTTGTCGTAGTATCTCTCATAAATGTATCGTTCGCAGACTTTGCTGCGTTCTCTGTGGTAAAACCCTGCTAGGCGAAGGGATGGCCACACATGGCCCAAATCTCTGGACGGTGGATCTGACTGAAATCACTGGCTCAAGGGCAAAGCCTGGCTGGCATCTATGATTTCTGACTATTTCTGTAGCTCTCGTATGCCAAAAGTTCTTAGTTGTGGAAAAACAAAGACTGTCGCTGTAGCAGTGGCGTACGCGGAGCAAAAAACATTATGCGTCCTGCCCTATGCATTAAGGGGGAATCGAACCCCCGGCGGGTCGACAATGTGGCATACACTCAATCCAAATGGCAACGACCCAGGTTACCACTACCCCATTAATGCATAACTGCAGGGCACACTGTTCCTTCAATTCCACTTCTGAAGGGTCGTTCCATTTTGCTTTTCAACGGAATTGCAGCTCTTTCCTGCGTTCACTGACCTGTGATCCGCCTCGCGTCGATGCTTGGATGAGACGCGTGTACGTTCTCGTGTAGAGCTGCCCATCCCATCTTTTCCACGCGGAGCACTTTGTTTTCTGCCCACCAGCCGTGACGCTGATGCGTGTACTTAAGTATGGTCCGAAAACTCCATTCACCGGCCGTGCGTCTTCTCCAGTGCCCATTTCAGACACGCGTTCCGATCAAGCGGTGGCGTCGCGTCGCGATCAGATCAACGATCGGATTCAAGTTGGTCGCTGAGACATTTCCAAGGTTCAATGAAAAAGCTGTAGGATGTTTCCTTCGTGCCCTGCCTGTTCCTTCTTCCTCAACAGCATTAGAGTCAAGAATACCTCCCGACACAACAACTATCCTTTCCATGCCCCATGGCTGAGTTGGTTACAGCGTCCGACTGTTATGTATATGCGTCAAATGTCGTTCAATCGGAAGGTCGTGAGTTCGAGCCTCACTGGGGCAGCTAGGTCCGGTCTAAATTTCTTTTCTTTAAAGTCCGAGAATTGCGCCACACTTTGATGATCGGAATCTTCAATCCTTCCTTTTAATCTTGTTTCTTATTCTTTTACTTGCTAGTTCGTCATTTTGGAAAAGACTTGTATCCAAGCACTCCCAGCTGAGATTTGATGAAAGGCACTTGGCTTGTGGTATGCATTAATGGGGTAGTGGTAACCTGGGCCTTGCCATTCAAGTCGCATCCGTGGGTTCGTATCCGTGGGTTCGACCCGCCGGGGGTTCAATTCCCCCCTAATGCAGTTGATTTCTGCGCTTAAAGGACATCTCTTTTTCACTTTGTCAGTGTAAATTGCGCCACAGACGTCCAAAGTCAAGTAACAAGTTAGTCAACACTGAACAGTAAACTTGGTCCTGTCAAGACCCTCCAAGTTCTTTTTCATGATACTATGCGTCTCAAAGGAAATGGATGCCCGATGCCAGAGCCACTTCCACATTCAACAAAGCCAATCTCCTTGAACCGTTTCTAGGATGATGTAGCTCCAAGCTTTAATGTGGATTTCAAATCGATGGGGGGAGTACATCGACATCTACATCCACCTCCAACTGAAATATACAATCTTCCCTCACACGGCTTCAAATCATACGCGACCCGCTTTCTCAAGGGCGTAATTTGCCACCCTTTGGACTCCTCTATCTCAACTTCGCCGTTCGTCCTCTTACACGTACGCCAATACGTGTGCGTGATGATGAGCTCGAAGATCTACAAATCATACGTGTTAGTGTTTCACAGCGGTAGGGAGGTTGACATACGAGCACGGGATGCTCCTCCAATGATGGAACACTCTTGGCGGCGAGATTCGTAGTCGTCGTTTAACACTCCGGTAGTGCGAGGAAGTATCTCGACCTCTTCCGCTGTTGGCGGTAAGATCATCATGAACACATTGACAGACCGCTGAACAAAGTCGTTCCAATAATGCATCCGTATTCTCTTCCAATCCCCAAGTTATTCATATCCAGTTCTTGACCCTGGTAGACGTATGAAGTGCCTCTCTGCGTAACCTCGAGCATGGCGAGAGCGCGTCGGGAGTGGTCGTGGTTCTCGGTTATCAAGAATCATCTTATTAACGCTTGTATAAACGAAAAGAAAACCGGCTTGCTGTGAACACTGTACGAATCTGAGGGTCGCGAGTCCAGGAAATGCATTGTCAGGCAAGTGCATCGTGTGGAGGAAATCAACATCGGAGGCTGCGAGGTAATGAATAGATGAGACTGCGCACGTATTCCAAAATCCCTCTCCGCCGCGCCCGGTCCACTCGAGAGGTTGGCGTCGTCCATCAGTTCGAATTGGAACACCATATCAAGCTCTTCGCTTTCCGGCAGAACGCAGCGCGCGAAAATGTAGAGTTAAAAGAAGAGCGTACGTGATAACATCTTCTCACGCATGTCCTTTATATACCGGGGCCATTGACATAAAACACGTCGCCATCCTGAATCTCTTCGTCATTATCACGCGTCGGGGCGTGCCTCGACTTTCGAAATGACGTTCATCCTGTATTCATTGCAGCCCCTGTCCAGCAGGAGGTCCAAGTTGTTCGAGTTGAGATTGCAATGTACAGGTGTAGGCAGCCTTCGTCGTACGAGCCTATGTATGTTGTCAACAGACATATGGGAAGCATGTAGATGAAGACTGGCCTTCAAATACTAATCTCCAATTGTTAGGCGTGGTCGCTAGATGTACTAGTCTAGGGAGCCAGTGGTTTAGGCGCGCCAACTTTGGGGAGGATGTTGATAACGACCTTCCATATTCATCGCAACCGGCTGCCATTCTCAGAGTTGGGATGTCCAAGCCTCGTCATACCAGTGTCCAACTCCATCAGCTTAATCTGGAACACCGTGCCCTTGGTCTCCGTGGGCAAGCGAGTTCGTCTAGGGGGTGCGTACGAGACGTTTTGTCGATAGTCGATTGATTATGATCCATAGCATCCTTTTTAACGTCCGAAATGCGTGAGGTCCCCCACACGGACGGTTGTCCGAGTTGAGACGACTGCTTGGAGCAGCATTCGTCCGTGGCCTCGGCGTGCAGCCTGTGCGCGTCGCAGAAGGGAAATACGGGGAAGAAATGCGACCGTACCCACTGGACTGAACTGAAGCACGTCACATCCACGGCCAAAATCGAGGTTGGAGTGGGGGTCACCTTAATCTGTACATGCGGCGCTACTTCTACTGGGCATTCAAAGTCAGGACGCAGGATGAAGCGCTGAATCCTGTGATAATATCGGCTGCATTGCCGAGGCGTATCGGGAAATTCTGAGGCTTTGGGGGGGGCAGCTAAAACACGCGGCGACGCGTCAGTTTAGGTATCCAAAGCACCGCAACTTTTGACGAACCTCACAAGAGGCCTGCGCCCAATGAAACGCAATACGAACCCAAGCGACGCGAGTATGATGACGATTGGTGGTCATAGGAGGCAATTACCATATTGGTCGATCATAAACGGGTTTCTTCCAAACCACCATCTTCAGCCGCGTCATTGGGCTCTCCGACGCGCCACTAAGGTCGTCTACCAGTGCGAGAATCTTTGACATCTCATAGGTCATCTAGGTGCGTATTGACGCCTTCAAAAACACGTCCTTACCATTTCCTGTAGTACGCAAATTTCCTGCTGTTCGAGTCAGTCTGCGTCCGGGATGCAGCAGATTGCGTCCCAATGTGCCAGTTGTGGTGCTTTTACCAGACGGAGTCTTCACCATGAAGAAGAATATCAGAGCTCCGTGCTCGAGCGGCTCCGTACCACGAATTTCCCACCGACGGACGAGGAGATCTCGCACGTCCGACACACCATTTTGCCCACTGTCTCCGACGACATATCATCCATCGAATCCAAACTCGCATCCCTTCGGGAGGTCATCATATCGATGGAGGAAGAGCGAGAGAGGTTGAAAAACGTCCAGCAGCGGTACAGCAATCTCGTTTCCTTGCATCGCACGCTCCCCTTGGAAATCTTGTCGGAAATCTTTCTATACACACTTCCGGCGACTCTGATTCCAACGCTTTTGACGCGTCTGGGTCCATATGGCAGCTCAGCCATGTTTGCCAGAGATGGCGAAACATCGCTTTATCCCTTCATTCGTGTTGGTCGACTATGGATATTCGTTTTCCGCAGCGGCGCAGCATGAAGCAGATGTGCAGCGCTTGGAGACAATTATTCAGCGTTCCCGTCAGGGTCTACTAGACGTATCTCTAGAATCAGGCTATCGTCAGAAATCCAGCTCTGATCCCTCTATCCTAAAGCGTATCCTCGACATCGTCCTGGCAGAATCGTACCGGTGGCAGGTGTTACATCTATCAGATGATGAAGGGCGTTTGAATATGCTCTACGCGCCACTTCATAATCGGCTTCCTCGTCTTCAGTCTCTGAGCCTTGATTGTGTTCAGATAGAGCCGAAGGAGCAATCAGTTTTCAAAGATTGTCCCCATCTTACGAGATTGACTCTTGGTGGAAGCCCGCCGGTCGTCGAATTTCCGTGGGACCAGATTACGGAGCTAGACCTTTCTGGTATGGACGCCGAGGGCGACGAGGACGATCTCGGGGCATGTATGCATTTGATTGGACTGTGTACATCTCTTGAGACCCTCTCTGTACCTTACTGGTACTTGGAAGACGACGAGGCCGAATTGCCCTACACCCCGACCACCTGCTCAAATGTGCGCAAGCTCGATACCATGTCGGTGCGTGTCATTGGTGCTCTCACGCTTCCTCGTCTACGGGAGGCTTCCCTTTATCTTCACCCTGCCATGCGTCACTACGATGCCCTGTATTTATTTGAACAACTTCTCATTCGTTCCAATGCTTTGAGTGCTCTCACCCACCTCTCGCTTGCTTCGTGCTTCACTTGCCGCTGCAATGCACCATACGCTCCTGTCCCGCAGACACATAGCCTCGCTTCTTCAAACTGGATGTGTCCATGCAGAAGGACGTCGATGATCAGACCGATGTTAACGACCGGGAACAAATAGTGACGATCATGAAATTCTCGAGGTCATACCGACGAAAACCGTCACTTTCCTACCCCTCCTTTCGTCTCTCACATTCGAGTGCTATAACCATCGTAACCCATATTTCTTACAGTGTTTTTGGGCCGGTTGGCAGTTTTGCTCCATGGTCAAGGCGCGCTGGAAAGGGGATGATATGGCAGGACTGGCAAGGCTTAGGACATGCCACTTTGCTGTGCAGGCACACCATCTGAAGGACAGCATATATCGGGAAGCTGCGACTTTCGTCCGACATAGAGTCTTCAGTGAAGCCGAAAGGCTTATATTCGACGCACTGGTTGACGATGGGATGGACCTCGCTATACGGGTCACGTCGGCTTTGACTGAAAACGTCGGAAGCAATAGCGTGGTTTTCGCAGTTTCGAGGTGACTTGTGTGTTTCGGGAACTTGGCTGTGCTCATTGAAGGTAGAGATCTCATAATAGTGAACGACTTTTTCTGAATTCGTGTATTACAGCAGTATTTCCACGTCCTTGATTGGGATTTTGGAGGTCCTGCACCTTGGACCTGGATGGGCAACGGGGACCTTTTCCTTGTGTAACGTTTGCCGTATTATGAAGGATACCGTGTTCGTTTCATAGATTGTCGCCTCGAGCTTAAATTGCAATCCAATGTAATGAAGCATCTTCGATGACCGACCAGAGGACTGGCAGCTTTGTATATAGAGACGAGCGCATTTCTGTCATATGAATCCACTTATCAACCATGTCATATTCTACCAAAGTCTACCTCCAACCGTGGCATCGGCACGCAGCTCCTTGTTGTATCCGTGACCCAACATCTTCTCAGGTCTCGCTCTAGTAAACACACTCGCATCGAAGAACGCTGGCGCTGACAAGGACATCGCCGTCCGCGATATCTCCTCTCAAGTAATCGCCGACATTTCTGGCAAAGTGCACGCGATAAAGCACATCGCTGGAGACGTCGACAACAACCGGGCGGCGCTCGCTAAAGAGATCAAAGCCAACTTGTTTGGCCACGTCGTATCCTGTGCTGGTAAATCTTCGTTTCTTTCTACCTTTTCTTAAACACGCTGATCACACAAAACTTAGGCATTTCGAACCACCTCGCCACTGTGGCACCGTTCACCCAAGGGAATTCCAGAACCATTTCCACGCCAATGCCATTGGCGTTCTAGTCCCCCTGCATGACCTCTTGAAGCTCAGCGAGGAGCCCCCAGGAATCAACTCCTACGGTGTATCTAAAGTCGCCCTCGACTACATTGCGCGCAGGATTCATTTCGAGAACGACTGGCTCGGTGCGCATTGTGTTTTCTGCGTCTTTTCATGATGTTGTTGCGCATCGTTCTCTGGCAGTTTGCTGCCCCTCGATACCGATATGAATGGATTTCCCTGTTACTGTATCTGTCCAAGTCAAACTTATGTGTGATGTTACAGCGATGCTTAACCGCCCTGTATACGACTGGCTCGATGGGCTCGATGTACCAACTCGCCATGCCGGGGGAGACCGCCGCCAAGATGTTGGTAGATATCGTCGACAACGCCACGCGTGAGAAGGAGGGTGGTGGATTTGTGAACATCGATGGCTCTGACACCGGTGAAGAATGGACGTTTTCGATTAGTACATTGACCTGGATTCTGAACTAAATCAATGATAACTCTTCAGAACTGAACTAAGAAAAGGTGAAAAGAATAACAGTACATTGCTGCTTAGAGGCCACTGAATGTACACATTGTATACCGTCAATTGGGTATTGTATCACCAGTCCGTAACATCGAGACCGGAAGATTTCGAAAGGCGTAATATTCTTCCTCTACGGAACACTAATTCGCGGTCGCCTTGGCAGGATCCCATTCAGATCCTCGCTCCTCCTCGGGTACAACCTTGATCAATCGCGCAGGACTACCAACGATGACACTCCTAGAGCAACAAAGTCGCAGTGAGCGCACATCCAGTGAGCAAGACGCCGACACTGACCAGTCTGGGAAACTCTTCGTAACGACAGCGCCTGCGCCAACGGTGCATCCTTGACCAAGCATGACGCCAGCTTGAATATTCGCTAGATTCAGAGCCTGTCAGTCGACGTGCTGCAGGGATAAGTAATGCCAAAGTTTACCTCCACCCCCAATCCAGCAGTCGTCGCCCATGGTTATCTCATTCGCGCGTTCCAAGCCAGATTGACGCTCTTTGACGCTGATGCCGGGGGTAGCGGGGTATAGTGATACGCTAGGCCCAAATAAGACGCGCTGCATAATGTGTGAGTACGGGCAGAACACGGAATCATTAGACGCGGCGGACGTACGTTGGATCCGAAATCGACGTACAACCTGGAATGGCCCCGGTCAGATACAGAGGAGGGATAGAGTGTGGAATTTACGGAGGTTCGATGTAGACGTTTGGGATCCTTCGATTGGGACGCAGAACAGTTCGGCCAGCATCTCTCTGCGCGCGCGACCGTCGCGTGTGGGCGGAGAGGTGTTGTAGCGGTACATGATTTCGCGCGCGCGTTGGCGGGCCTCTACTAGCTCTGGCTGCATGCAATTATACAGACCATTGTTCGTGGTGCATGGGGGAGGTGGTACGTAGGCGGACATGTTGGTTGCGATCCAAGAGGCGTACTGAGGCTGTGGCTTTTAATTGCGTGATGCCAGTCGGTTGTCCGGGGAAACCTCGGGAAAGCTCTGACACGAAGTTCACGGCCAGTTTTTCATCTCGTGTCAAGTGCACGAATGATACCGTGTCGATGGTCTTAGCGCGTATGAGAGGGGCGCACGTGTGGTGTGAAAGTCTTGGGGGTAGACGGAAATTAACGCCTGGTGTTTACTCCAAAGGCGGTTATCCGTTGAATATGGAGGTGCAAAAACGCAAGATTGCGCATGACTGACGCGGTGGTAGGCTGTACGTGGTTTGCGGTGCTGTATAGTCGAATGGAGATTTAGTATAGCGTTTCAAATTGACGTAGAAGACGCACGTATTCCTCTACATCGAAATTCAGCCTTCCTTTTACGCTTGGCGTCTTCCGTCTTCGCCAGCGTGACCTTCATGATGAACTAGTAATATGTATTGGGCTCGCTTGGTTGACCTGTATTCGCAGGACACGATGAGCGCGAGAAGAGTGGGAGACAAGAGAGCAATACGCACGGTAGCCCAGTAAGTGAGAGTGGATCATGGGTTCGTAGCAGCGCGAGAGGCTCGAGAGTAGTGGCGGTAAGAGGGTAAGCCTAATGAGGAAACAGCGACTGCAGCTAATTGGTCGATCACAAGAGGCTTTCTTCCAAACCACCATCTTCAGCGGCGTCATTGGGCTCTCCGACGTGCCACCAAGGTCGTCTGTCAGTGCGAGAATCTTTGACATCTTATAGGTCATCTAGGTGCGTATCTACGCCTTTGGAAACGCGTCCTTAACATTTCTTCTAGTGGCAATTTTTCTGCTGTTCGAGTCATTCTGCGTCCGGGATGCAGTCTGAAGGATAGCATATATCGGGGTGCTGGGAGTTTGGTCCCACATGTCTTCAATGAAGCGGAACGGTTCATCTTTAACGCGCTGCTTGACGAGGGGATGGACCTCGCTATACGGGTCATGTCGGATTTGGCTGCAAACGTTGGAGGCAGTAATGTGGTTTTCTTCGCAGTTCCCAGTTGAATGGGAACTCAATTGTGCTCATTGAAAGTAGAGATTTCATAATAGTGACTGCTTTCTGATTCCGTGAATTACAGAAGTATTTTCGTGTCTTTCGTCAGGAATTTTGGCCATCCTACAACTTGGACAGGAACGAGCAACGGAGACTCGTTCCTTCTCTACCTTGGTTCGTTTCATAGATTGTCGCCTCTAGCTCGAATTATCTTCATTATTCATTCTGCAATCCAATATACTGAAGCATCTTCTATGACAGACAAGAGGAGGGGCAGCTCGGAAGATGATTAAGGTCGTGTTTTCTCTGACCTAGTACCAACTGACAACACTTGCAGTTCCGGTCTAGGGACAAGCGTCCTGTCAAGGTGTTCTGGTCTGCATGTTGTACACCATTTCGAGTTTGAAGTTGGGCTACTCTTCATTATCATACTGGGTTTGCTTGAATCTGTTACTTTCAACGTATAAACAACACGGCTTTGAATATGTGGCAATACAGAATAAAGAGTTACAGAGACTCCGCGAATTGTGCTGCCGCTCGGCCACATTCACTATTTCTTACTCCCGACCATCACGTTGGAAACCGCTTTCTCATTCTGACGCGTTCGGCTCCGAACATACCTTTAACTCCTGGCAACTTTCAACTAATTTCGCTTGATGTATGTGGCCCCCTTACTAGCCTTTTACGCACACATTTCTAATCCCAGTTGTAGACACGCTTCGCTATTCGTATCACGCCATGTCAGAGTCGCACAACGTGGGACTATTCCTAAACCGAATCCTCAGTATGTACACGTCCTCGAAACGTCCACAACCTTCGCACATCCAATTGCCCCGCGACAGGCCAAGAGTCTTCCCACATCTGGAACAACTGTCTACCCAATATCGACGCGGATAGATCCTCCATAACCGCCAAAATCAGGTCCCTTCAAGAAGTCATTACATCCCTCCAGCAGGAACGAGACGCATTAGAAACCGTACGAAAATTCTTATTTTCCCGTGTCGCGCTGTACCCCATGAACTCTGGTCTTTCCATTCGCTTACGAGGATGACCAGATTGGTGACGAGGAGTTCACTGTTTCCGACCCGGCTTGTTCCATTTGGGACTTGACCAAAGTGTGCCAGACCTGGCGCGCCGTCGCCGTATCGGACGCGTCTAGAATTGCCCGACGACTGCAAGGCCGAGCGGGACGTGCAGACCTTGGAAATGGTGGCTCTCGAGCGCTCTGGGAAGCATCCTTAGAGATATCACACTCCTAAGCAACAACACACGGCATTCTTGATGTCGCTGGCTGATCCTGCCGGCGGTGGTCTTTTCGTCAGTGTTGTCATTAAGGGTTAAGGGTTAAGTAAAATTAAGGCCTTAAAAAAGTTATTAAGGAAGCCTTAATAATAAAAGAAAAAAATCTTAACCCTTAATAAGACTTAAGTGCCTGAGTGGCTATGCTGTATATACTAGGACTTGCTGACTAACTCATAGCTTCTGTAAAGCATAACATAACCTGACTAAGTCTAAAGGTA
>JADNRX010000613.1:0-29509 GCA_015501595.1 Hymenopellis radicata | reverse complement strand
ACCTGCAGTGTCAAATAGCCCCTTCAGCAGACCAGTGAATCAGAATCATGATCATTGATCAATTGTTTTACAGTGCTAGCGCCGGTTTCTTCGTTAGGTTGCCAGTCCCAACTCTACACATTGCAAAGAGCCTAAGTTGGTGGCAGCATTTCTCCATGCAGAACCAGAAAAGGCCAGCCTTTACGATGTGCACGTCCTCCTGTGCACCGTGCATGTGTCCCTTCAATCCATCACTCATCCTGTAATAGGTGCAGCATAATCATATGTCCTAAGTATATCAGTGGAAAGAGAAAGGCTTCAAAGTCACCGTACGGTGTTTTCGCGTTCAATTGCTGGAGGCTGTCGCTGGCCTTGTTCATAATTCTGCGTGTCCTACAACCGGGTGACACAAAACCTGGAGTCTCCACTGCTTCGTCCGTTTCTTCAAAGAGCCCAGGGACACCGCCGCCGCCCGTGCATCGCAATTGTCGCTGTCTTATAGCTTGCCCTCAGTCAACATCGATGTTGGGAGCGAACCGTGCGTTAACAATGTGCAACAAAAATGATGATAGCGCTGCCAAACAGACATTTACACAACAATTAAGAATGTACGACTAAAGTAGATGTAGATGTGAAATGATAGCAATGACAGCAAGTAGATAGTACAATGTCAACGTCCCTGCCAGTGAAACCCAGAGATATCGATGAAGGTGAACATTAGAATGGCCACAACAGGCAGCGGGCCTTCCGAGACCTTCGCGGCTTAACCACTGGTCGCTGGCCAGCCGTTCCTCGCGCTGCTCCTGCTCCGGATGACTCAGCCTGAACATCGTGTTCCTTCAACGCCGCCGATTCCTCATCCGAGTCCACAACTGACACACTTCCATCGAAGGCTTTCCGTTTCTTCATCTGCTGGAAGTTGAACAAGTGCTTCCGTTTTCTAGTGTCCTGGTCTTGGGCTTGGATGCTGACGTTCTCGCGAGGCAAGGAGGGCGAAGGCAGCTGATGATGTTGGGAATTGTCGCCTGGAAGCCAGGGAAGTGTGGTTGAGATCAAATTGGGGACAGCGGTGGTAGACTTTGGTGTCAGGGTGCGAAGGTACGATTCGCCCACGACGCTATGACCGAAAGGCCCAATGACAACCTTTTCCGCGAGATGGCTGGTTGGGCGATGGATAAGAAGGAGGAACCGAGAGACAACGTGTGCCGGCACATAGGCGCAGGTAGAGGTGACGATGTCCTTGAATTCCCTTTGCGACACTGGAGCATGTTCCCAGATCGCACTCAGGACGTGAATTAGCGCGTCATGCGCAATGACGGCTTTATCGTCATAGAAAAGAGAATGTGGGGCATCTGGGCGGATGCTGAACTGGCGCAAGTGGTAGACACCATCAACAATATCGGATGATTGTGTAGCGTGCGGATATCGCTTGGCGGAGACGAGTTTTTGAAAGGAAACGCGCGGGATAGTTTGTGCCGCGGCAGCCTTGGAGTCGTGAGCGGGACGTAGTTGAGAGCAAAGGTCGACGTAGAAAGACTGGAAGGCGCCAGTGAAGCTGTTGACGATGGTCTTGTGGTTTTTATTGAGCTCGTCGGCGAGTTTGTGCACGATGCCTTGGATATCTCTGGTAGAGGCGTTCTGGGTGGCCGACATAATTCTGTAAGAGGGTAAGGACGACTGGCGGCATGCATCACAAAAGGCGGGCAACTCACATAACGAAAGTAGGGTAGAAAGCAATTAGAAAGTGTGGTGGAAAGCAAAGAAGGAATGAGCGCGGCCATCCCCAAAACACGATTGCACCCACGATCGTCGCGTATTCTCCCACGGTTTTCACGGATGTTTTAGGTGCGTTCTCGTCTCTGTTCACTTGTAAATGCTTCTGCTCCTGGCTTATTCTTCTTGCCGAAAGATGGTGGGCATTCTCAAAAAATGGTTTGTGGCACTGGCAACTTCGATGATCGTTGCATCTTTTCCGCAGTGGCCATGGATGTATAGGTGATGCCATGTCTTTGATCAGATAAACGTCGTCGGTCGAGGATAGAGTTCAGACAGTGTCGACCTCTGCCTTAACAAGAGCGCTACTTCCCATCTCAAAGTATACAGACCTGAGTCCTGGCGCCACCGTCACGGTCAGGAAACACTCTGACCAAGCTTTCTTCTACCTCCAACAAACGGGCACGTTGTAGAGGTGTTTTACTCAAAGAACACTGAGGCTGTTTTCCTCGTATATTCTTAGCAAACCGCTATCCCCTCACAAACCCGCATAGAACCAAACACACATCCCGAATGTGGCGTCGCAGTCCCCAAGCCTACCAATTCATCTCGGGCACCATCGACGAACTTTCCATGCATCGTCGTTAATGGAGCACGTAAGGGTGAGACTCAACCGAGCATGCAGTGACACATACAGTTTAGATTCAAGTTCTTATTATCTATACAGAAGCAAGGTAGCGTGAAAGAGAGCAGATCTAACACGGACATTTATGAGAATTTCATACAGCTTCCGAGTCTCCCTATCAGTGGGAGGATCAGTGAGCAAGAACAAGGATTCCAAAAATGTATTTACCATTTTTTTCATCTCGAGCGTACCGTCGTACATGCTCAAATCTTTTCTATCCGTGACGCCCTCTCGTGTAGGAGAGGGGCTTTGAAGAAACCGACCATCGTCCACCGGCGTCCCGGGCGATGGGGTGAACCTTATACTATGAGTGGACATTAAATGGACACGGTCCTCGACGCCTGAGACTCCAATCTTTAGGCGCGCATTGATGACCATGATCATCGCGTTGGCGTACAGCTTGGGGAGCCATAGAGCGACTGACATGTACACTTCTTGAAATGGGAACGCGAAGAACAGGATGAGGTCAAGAAGGGCGCCGACAGCTTGTCATTCATCAGTCGACTGCGCGTGCATGCGAATGAATCTCAGTTCGCACCTGTCAAGGTTCCCGTTTCGACCGTTAAGCGTATGAGCTTCGATATCAATCGCTGGGTGTGCCGAAAGCCCGTGTCGTGTTTGGCGAGCTGTGTGTGAGGGACATCAGACAGCAGCTGGAGCGAAGCCATCGTTTCATACGCACATAGTGGGTCATGAAGGCTGCAATAAGGATATCACACAAGGCCGCGCCGCCGCACCAAAACTGCGAGATGCAATCAACACCATGTTTTCCGGTGATTGGCTAGACGATCCTACCCCGATAGCAATCGACGTTGTGGGCGTATTCAGTTGAGAAGCATCGCCCGTTCTATATGCAAGATACCCAGTCAAGATTCCTCCCACTGCGCTCCCGATGGAAATCTGGACATTCGACTTCAGTGTGAGAGGCGCAGCAACAACAGCTCGTGGTACTAACGATGGCGATAATACTGGGAGCAAATTTCTGTCGGTTCGACAAAACGAAGACTCGATAAGCGTAGAAGAACTGGCTGATACAGGCGACTGGTGGTTGCACATTGGTCAGATGCACCTAGCCTGAGTGTGTAATAAAACACTTACCGATTGCGCTCATAACCGGTATAGTTAACCAGTGAAAATGCACCGCGGTTAGGGATTGCACATCTCCGAAGCCAGATGCAAAGATCGTGAAGGCGTCGTAGGTCACAAAGCCCGTCTGGAGAGACTCCAGGAGGTATACACCGTAAACGAGGCATTTCTTCTGTAGGGAGTCGGGCAAAGCCGCATCATAGTAGAGATCTGCACCCGATTAGCGTGTCAATGTCATTCTATCGCACACGGCGAGAAAACAAACATGTCTGTACAGAAAGCGTGCTGAAGAGACACCAGTGCACCATAAATCCGGTGAGCTTGATAATACGATTAGATCTCGGACGACGACGGAGATGCTGGCGATCCTATCGCAGATATCTTACCAGTGGCGCAGAGCTGTGCGAGGTGCTTAGCAGACGCAGTCAACGGTCGAATATGACGACTCACGCACGAAGAACGTCTGGCGGAAGATGAGACATGTCAGGCGAGCAAGGTGGAAGTCTCTGGACACTTCGTATTTAGAGAGCTGAACAAGCGCATTCCTCAAGCATTCTCCGCTCCACGTGGAACTGAAAAGAAGTCAACTCAATAGGTGGGTCCCCACAGGCAACTTCATTTCCGGGTTAGTTTTTAGCATCGGCATTTGATGGGCGAGGAATGAATGACAGGTGACTCACTCCCCGATAACCTCAGCCCGCTGCACAATCGGTGGACCCGAGCAGGAGTATCGAGTGCTGACAGCCAGAATGTCTGTTGGCCAGCATGGCGACCACCAACGATTCACCGATGTGATTGTCGCTCAGTGTCTTACAAGCGCGACAAGCTTTCCTTGACATCCCAGTAATCAGCGCTGATGTACACCAAGGCTCCATACGGTTCGGAGTGATTTCAAGTCCAGGTCCTTCCTACTTCCGAACTGCAAAGTTAGATTGAGATGGTACGTGACCGATGGAAGACTTACGGCTTTCCGCTTGTCACTCATCTCCAATACTCGTCGCCTCCTTGTTAATCACGGCCGCAGTCCAGGAGAAATCAAGAGCGCATCTAAGCGATTATGTAGTTTGAATCTCAGACCTGATACCTTATATAACTCGCACCGTAAGCGACTTTGTCGTAGCGTTTCCCAGCGTCCAGACTCGAGGAACTTCGTGTACTCTATCTTGGGTCAAAGGGCGTGCACGACCGGGCCAAAGATGAAGGCTGTTACCAATTTTGATGATCCCCATTCCGGACATTGTCCATGTAGAAAGTTCTAGTTCTCTGTCCAGTAGTAACATAATGTGAAGTACATCTACATGACAATTCCTGCCTCGGAATCTCCCTAGTATGAGTGTCAGCAACTATTTAGAACGAATCGTTATGAAATGCACTCGCCATCTTCTTCATCTCCATCGTATCGCTATACACGCTGGGATCCTTCCTAATGGTAACATCCAGGGGTATATTCGCCCGCGATTGAAGAAGCCGAGTATCAACGACCGTCTCGGGCGAGGCGGTCAACCCTCTAAACCTCACACCACTGCGAGTAGTAACATGGCCATCGCCGTTTGAATATACAATCTTGAGTCGCGCGTTGATGACCATGATCATCGCGTTGGCGTACAGCTTGGGGAGCCACAGAGCGACCGACATGTACACTTCCTGAAATGGGAACGCGAAGAACAGGATGAGATCGAGGAGTGCGCCAACAGCTTCACATTCATCAGTCCGCTGAACGTCGCGCATCCAAGCAACAGCGCGCACCTGTCAACGTTCCCGTTTCAACCGTTACACGTATCAACTTCGATATCAATCGCTGCGTATGCCGGAAGCCCGTGTCGTGTTTGGCAAGCTATGTAAAAATTTTGCATGTCAGACCGGCAGATCCGAGTCCAATAGTGACCATTCCATACGCACGTAGTGGGTCATGAAGCTGGCAATGAGGATATCGCACAGAGCCGCACCGCCACACCAAAACTGCGAATTCAATCAACCATATGATGCCTTTTGCGAAAGAGACCCTACCCCGATCGAAAGAGAAGGTCCCAGCGTACTAAGCTTCGAGGCGTCTCCTGCTTTATGTGCCAGCACACCGGTCGAGATCGCTGCTGCTGCGCTTGTCAAAGAGACCTGAATGGCCAGTCTCATGATTCAGTTGACATTCAAGCATGAGTGATGTACTCACGAAGCCGATAATACTGGGAGCAAATTTGCGACGCCCTGATAAAAGGAAGATTCGATAGGCGTAGAAAAGCTGGCTGATACACGAGACTTGTTGTAGCATATATCAGTCAGAGACCCTTCTCACAATTGAAAGAGGAACAAGATCCTCACCGAATGCACTCATGATCGGTATGGTCAGCCAGTGGAAATGAACCGCCGTCAAGGATTGAAGATCTCCAAAGCCAAACGCGAAGATGGTGAAGGCGTCGTAGCTCACAAAACCGGTCTGGATGCACTCCATCACGTAGACAGCATAGACGAGGGATTTCGTGAGTAGGCGGTCTGTTGCTGCTCCGTCGTAGTAGATATCTGCGCGTTCGATTAGCATGTCGTTCTATCTCACACAGGGACAGAAGAGAACAAACATGTCTGTACGGAAAGCGTGCTGAATAGACACCAGTGAACCATAAAACCCAGTGAGCTTCGTAGCATGATTAGATTTCATAGACTTGCAACTTGCTGTATTAGTCTCACCAGTGGCACAGAACTGCGATACATCGTTAGTAGATGCACACGACTGTACAATGACGACTTACGCACGAACAACCTCTGTTGGAAGAGGAGACATGACGGACAACGAAGCTGGAAATCTCGACGCCTCGTATTTAGATGCCGAACAAGCGCTCTGTAGTAGAGCCAACTTGGAGCGCTTAACGCAAGCCGTGAATTCTATGAAAATAAGTCTACTCACTGTCAGTGTACCCAGCACGGCGACAGCTCCGGAGATCCTTGATTTTGATTATCAGCATTCGAGATAGAATGGAAACGGCACGAGAACGGCGAGGTCATGAAGAATGAAGCGAACGACAGGTGACTCACTACGCGGTAAGCCCAGCCGCCGGGATGTCTGTCGTTGGAGGCTACGGGGGCAGTGTGCTTCACGCTTGGTTCACGAGCAACAATGGGCCTACTCCAACCCAACTAATGGCCGGTGATGCATTCGCCCATACATTGGCACTTCTTAGGATGACTCGAATGTTCATCACAGCCGACGTCTTCGGGCACCAGTAACCAACACTGCAGATCTCCGTTAATATTTGTTTGGAAGTCAAAGTAAACGCCTCACACTCGGACAACTGTGAGTGCACAAAAGAGGAGTGCCGGACGTTGTAGGAATCCGGATAGCGCGCCCAACTTCGCCTCGTTGGCAGGCATGAGGTTTTCTTCGACATCCTAAGGTCCTAGAAGCTGGCAACCTTCGACGATTCGCGAAGGGCTGATAAACCAACGAGGCAGGGATTTTCGCAACTCGCGGAGCTGCTACCCCCGGAGATGCATGATGGCTTCAGTAAATGTAGCTGTCACCAGGACACTGACAGTGCATTGACTCACATGGCACACAGATGGCACAGGCGCGAAAGATGAAGTAAATGGCGGGTGCGTCAGGCGGCGTGACAGGTGTAATAGGGATGGCACGAGGACTGTTCTGAACAGTGCCATTAGTCCCACCAAGTACCTACGCCAAAAGTTCGCCAGCACTCTATAATATCAGCAAGATTCCTAAAGAAAGGTTTCGTTTTGAAAACGGGCTTCGTTACCTATGGTGAGTCAACAATCCGGGTAGGTCTGTTTTTAACAAATCGCTGACAGCAATTCGCAAGCTGAACAACGAACACCGTCAATATGGCGCTCAGAATAGGAGAACATACGGACACACAATCATAAGAAGATCACCGACGATATCTGCACCGCACCAGAACGACAAACCGAGTCAGTCGCCATTAGCACACGGTCAAGATGAGATAGTAAGAGACATGCTGAGCTGGCTCCTGGCGGCTCAGACTCTTAAGTGGTACACTTGCAATTCATCCAATTTCCCGAACAATCTGTCGAGCCGTTGAGTATACAAGAAGATCAACTCAGGAAGAGAGTTGACTCACACTTGCTTTGATCGTTCTGCGTCGATTCCACGAAATGAAGATCCTAGGGACCTGAAAATGCTAGATGAGATTGAAGACTAGGAATGAATGTCCTCGCATGACGATGAGAAGAGCTTAGTTATGACAAATGCAGATGCAAAAGATAGATATATTGAAACTATGCCGCTATCGTTCTGCCCGGTGTAGGCCACATCTGTTCACGGAAATACCACGGTGTATCGTAGAACATTTTCTTCTCCAAAATGAGATATTCGAGGACGCGTCGCCTCTGTGCGGGGATACGGTCACCCGAGCGGACGTCTGCGTCTGGATCGAGAGGAGTGTGGATCGCCATCCCTCGTTGGTCGTACACTTCGAGACTCTGAAACACATATAATCAGCATAAAAATCCGGTTTCTTGGAGACAACCTCACCTGTTCCGTCTCAATCCGGCAAAGCGCCTGAACAAGAAGGCGGTTACCAAACGGCGGGTCCTCAGTCCCAAAGTGGAATTCGACAGCACGAATGGAGAGGATTTTGAGCGGGGCGAGCTCGCGGTGCATATGCCAAAAGTACTTGTGCGTCCTGTTCATCTTCCTGATGCGCTCGAGTACATCCTCACGATACGACGTTTTGGATAAGAGCTTGGCCTGGCGCATATCCTTGTCCGCGACGGCCTGGTTGAGGTCCTGGTACGTCTGGGCAGCAATGTCACGGAGCGGGGCGAGCCAGGCGTCGGGTTTGAGTGACGTTGTCGATAGACAATTCCGCGGCCAAGAGAGATATCGTTGCATGGATTCCTGATGCCCTATTTGTCGCCCAGGAAAACTGTCGTACATGGCCAGCTTCCAGTTTCTGACGCACACAATTTCAGCAGGAAAAAAAAAAAGGCGAGTTGGCGAGGACATACGCAGTGAAATTTCGAACTCTGTTCTCTAAATTGTTCAGCGGCGTCGTCTTGATGTCGGCCCAGCTAGTCCACCGCGTTTTGTAGGGCATTAAATGGTCTTTCCTTGGACAGGTAAGCCATGACCAAGACGCGCAGTGGCCGTACTCACCAAGCGTCTCCGCGTCGACGGACCACATGCTCGACAGCGGAGTAAAGTTGGAATATAGGCGCTGTTTTTCCATCGCCTCGACCCGCTCATCATCGGTCATATCCTCTAAGTTTTCCTTGTCGTCATTCATTTGCAGCGTCTGAGGGCGCCGTTTCTTCGCGCCACGTGTTTGAATGACGGGCCCGGCGACGCGCGTAAAACACGTCGGTTGGCGGGCCGACAAACATGCCCGCCGCCCCAGCCAGGCGATGTTCATGGTCGGAAAGAAAAATGGACGGATGAGGTAACACGATCGGAGAGGCTAGGCGTCGTCCCAATTTGGACTGCCGCCGTTGTCGGCTTCGAACAAGGAACGCCACAGTAATGAAAAACACAAGTACACTAGAGTTTCTAGCTAATAAGCCTTGTCTTGCCTCGATGTGGCCTGGGGTACTTATTCCTTGAGAAAGTACAGTGCCGCGATATAATAGTACTTACATATCGATGTTCGGACCGCGTCAACAACTTGGCTTCATACTACGATGATCTTTGCGCCTCATCTCGAATCGACCTCGGGCTCTCGAGTCTTACCACGGGGATGTGTTTTCTGCGGCAAATAATGTTCAGTACTGATTTCTGACTCGTGGTCGCATCACAGTCATGGTTTCATAACGTTCGTTGTTCTGCACATCGTTCCACTGCGAATTTTTTTCTCTTTGGTCGAGCGCGCTCCAATCCTTGTGGGGGCCTGCTCGTGACAAGCACTCGTGCACGACTGCAATAATATTCAAAGAATAGCTGAGTAACGAACTGCTAGAATTTTTCCGAGATTCATCCGCGTACTTAAAATAATGGAGGCGCAAACAGTGACCTAGGACATTATGTACTCTTGGCTCTCTTCTATCGCAATCTTATTGCTTGGGGCAGGCATTACTGCTCATCCTGGCCTCGTCGTTCCTGGCGCAACGTGGACAGACACCTCTGAAAACGTTATTCAGGCGCATGGTGGCGGCTTTTTGAAGGTGATGCTCATTGCGTGCTACTGTATATGCGCGATATTGAAGGTAACCGCAAGGCCGGGTCGACGTACTACTGGTACGGCGAAGACAAGTCCCACAACAGTGGACTGTTCAAGGCAGTATCATGCTACTCGGTACGCTGGCTCATTTCAAGGAAATGAGTTTCGATTAACATACAGGAAGTCTCCCGACATGATAACATGGACCCGCCACAATGACGCATTGACGCCCATCTCTGGAACGAGCATCTCCACCTCGAACATCGTCGAGCGCCCGAAAGGTCTGTCTGTCCCGACTCCCGAACCCTCGCTGATTAATCGTTGCAGTCATTTATAACACAAAGGTGATCTAGGATCTCCCGTAAAGTAGATGAACGACTAACATTCTATCAGAATTCCGAATACGTGATGTGGTTCCATTCTGATACTTCAGAGTGAGTATTTCTCGGTCGTAAACATGAGCGGTCACATCTCTAATGAGCGTCCAGCTATGGAGCAGCCATGGTCGGCGTTGCTACTTCCAAGACGCCCTGTGGTCCGTACGCATACAAGTCTAGCTGGAGACCGCTCGGCTCGGAGTCGCGCGATATGGGATTATTCTTGGAGGGTGAGCCATCGGCCTACTCGTATACTTAGAACACTAGCTCACTAGTACCCTACTAGACAATGGTGGGTCTTACGCCTCGACGATTTCACTCTTCTGAATCGCCGTTAGCTACTGCTTACCTCTTGTATGCCTCTGACAACAATCTGAACCTCAAGATCTCCCAACTGGATGCTGATTATCACAATGTGTCGGCACAGGTCAATGCGATCTCTGGTGGGTGCAGCATTTATCGTGCGTGAGTCGTCGCTTATGTTTCTCTAGGATCCAACTTGGAGGCTCCGGGAATAATTAAACGCAATGGAGTAAGATGCTGTGCTAGGATGCGGCGTTCAAGCCCTGATACTTTTCCAGATTTACTATCTCTTCGCCTCTCATACCTCAAGCTGGGCTCCGAACCCTAACAAGTACTTCACCGCATCGGTACGGACTCAAATGACCTATGTCTGGCTCGTACTCACGAGCCGTCATCCAGTCTCTGTCTTCCGCATTCTCTCCTGAAGCCGACATTGCTCCACCAGCCACGCGCACGTACTTTTCCCAGAACACCTACGATATGCCGCTGGGCTCCGACGCAATATACATCGGAGATCGCTGGCGGCCATCTTTGCTCGGCAGTAGCAGGTACATGTGGTTCCCTCTGAGTTGGTCCTCCGGAGCTCCCCAGATCGTGAACGCCGATGTGTGGAAGTTGAACATTACAGCGGGTATGCCGCGTCCAGCTCTGTTGATGTTTGCTCATATTCTTTAGGAACTTACAGTGTCATGACTGGGACGACTTATGAGGCGGAGAGCGGGATCTTGAGTGGCAATGCGACGAGGTTGAATGACCCGTCGTTTTCTGGCGGCACCGCCATTGGATATTTGGGTTTGTATCTGCAGTCTGGCGCTATACCTCTTGTAATCAGCGATCCAAGGCAATGGTGGAACTTTGACTCTGACGGTTCAGGGTACTGCAGCTGCGCACTGGGTAGCATTGTACTACGCCAATGGTAAATTCGCCGACCATTTTCTAAGAACGGGCTCAGCTGATGTTGACTCTTAGGTGATCCTAGCTCTTGGCGAAACATGACCGTTAGGTGAGGGATTTTCTTCGCGGATGGAACAGCACTGATGCTCCGATCCTTTGTAGTGTTAACGGCCGATCAAGCGTTGTCGTCGACCAGCCCGATACTGGAGGAGGGAATGTCATCCTCTCGGTTCCTGTACAGCTCAAGTTCCGTCGTGGATCGAACACTCTTACCTTTGCATCTGGACAATCAAGTAAGCGTTTCAGATGCACCATTCTTCTAATTCTCATATGCATTGCGTAGACTACGCGGGTGATTTGGACAAGATTATTGTTTACTGATGTATCTCTGTATGCGCCATGTTTGATGTGATGTTGAAAGTGTTTAAGTGAACGCCTGGGCCCTCTTTGCAACTGACTGTAACTATCCTGTTGTGCAAGCTATTAAATTATCGTGCGAGGCAGAGTTGCTGTGGTAGTGCACTTCCGACCGAGGCCTTGATCTTTTCCGCGTTCACCGTCAGCCCAACTCGCTCTCAGTCGAGGTCACTTCCAAACGCACGGAACGCTGTGCCAACGAACCATCGTGGACAACAGCTGAATGATCGGACTTTCGGACCGGTTGCTGATCTCACGTGGCATGCACAAAGCTTGGCACCAACCACGACCTGAAGAGATTGAACGCATCCAAGTCGTGCCGCGACATTCATCTCGGCAACAGAATTGAGCACTTGCTGATTTTAACTGGCCCAGAGGATCTGAGCTTATCTGTGGCCAGAAATCCTGAAGATTTCCCGGATGTGTGGCGCTACCGATTTCAAAGGGCCGCTTTTCACCCTGCAGTCATATGATAACATTCGGGCCGGGTGTGTTCTTGATCCTTTCCCCATGACATAAGTAGTATAGTAGCCTGCCTAACAACTTGTTTTAGGCAACACCATGTTCATCATCAGCGCCATTGTCGTGTTTCTGGCGTCCTTGTACTCTAGGTTGATCCCAGGCCAAGTATGCATCGTGCACCCGAACGGCGATGGGAGAGACGACGCCCCTGCCATCCTCGACGCCTTTCGCCAGTGCGGACACGGCGGACGTGTCGAATTTCTCAACGAGACGTATCATATCGAGTCGGTTATGAACACGACTGGACTTCATGACTGTATCATTGACGTCCGGGGCACTTTGCTCGTAGGTTCATACTTGATGCTTTTTGTGGGCTCAACACCTGATACAAGTTCTTAGTGGGGCACCAATATCAGCTACTGGCTTCAGAACTCGTTCCCCATCGGATACCAAAACCAATCGAGCGCGTGGCTTCTCGGTGGCACGTCTATCAGCTTCGTGGGCCACGGATACGGAACGCTGAACGGTAACGGGCAGACGTGGTACGACTACAGCGGGAACACGTCAAACCTAATCGGACGGCCGCATTCCCTAACTATCTGGGATACGAAGGACTCCGTTGTGGAAGGATTGAGGTTTCTACAACCCCAGATGTGGCATGTCCAGCATTATGATGTATCTACTAATGTCTGCTAATTAGAAGTTTTTTAGGACGATGACAATCATGCACTCGAAGAACGTGGTTTTACAGGATATCTACATAAACGCGACTTCCAACAGCTACGTGGGTGTTTTCCTCTCGCCTCATGGTATCGTGTTCTCATGCTACAACAGAATAAGACGGGGAACACAGACGGCGCTAACACTATCTATTCCGACAACATAACCTTCCGTCGATTCACTGTAGATGATGGAGATGACTGGTATGCATATTAATCCTCTCTCATCTTACGTGCGTACCTGATGAACGACGATAGCATTGCAATCAAAGCCAATTCGACTAACATCCTCATCGAAGACTCTGATTTCCATAACGGACACGGCGTCGCCATTGGCAGCATTGGTCAATTCGCCGACCGCTATGAACGCATCGAAAATGTCACTGTTCAAAACATCAACTTCTATAAGACTGGGTTCGTCCTGCTTGCTCTTGCTTTACGGCGGTACTGACTTACGGGTTCCAGGAAAGCAATGTAACTCGTACTTCTTTTCGGCGCGAACGCTCATTCACAGCGGCACTGACGTTATCAGATACCTCAAAACATGGACTGGTCAGCAGAAGGGCATCCCACCTAACGGCGGCGGGGGCGGCAGGGGTTGTACGTAATCGTGTGGCTTGCTATAAACCCTTCATTCACAGTCGCTTCTAGACGTCAAAAACATTGGTACGCCGTCTTCGTTTTCATGTTCATCGTAAACTGACACAAGCTCCAAGTACTGAGAAACGCCACCCTCCACAACAGCCGGAGCATCTTCGCCATAGACCAGTGCATCTCATACATTGGCGCCATGGACGGCTGCGAAACCTCCGAGTTCCAGCTCTCCGATATTCATTTCGACTCGGTTCGCGGTACAGCGCGGACTGCAGGCGTGTTCCAGTGCAGCGGTGTCGCGCCGTGTACCAATGTCTCGTTGACGAATATCGATGTTCGCGACAAAGATGGGAACACGCTCAAGGGCTATCAGTGCCAGAACTTGAAGGACGCAAAGGGAATTTCTTGTACAGGCCCGCCCACCTGGGATTACATCAAGTATGTTCGGAATCACGAAGGAGAGGACTAGACGCGGCTCGTCATGGGAACACATCGCGATGGAATGTGCATCTTTACATCGGAGTTACGCGTAACATGGCTCCCTGTACGTTTGTACAGCTTCAAAATGTGAATTTGTAGTTGCTCCTGTGTCAAGCTTGGGGAAACGTCGCACGTCGCGCGGTACTCATAAGTACTCGCACTACTGCGATACAAGACTCAGAGTTCGTCAGATACGTGAGGTTTAGTGAGGGAGATGGGCCTGAGCAGGAGAGTGCAAACTGCACGACTCGGAGCATCCGAGTCGACGCGGCGCTAGCATAGTAAAACCACAAACAGTCATGGCAACTCAAGCTGACCGTGACGATATCGGAGCTACGCAGATGAAGATGAAAGCGAATGATTAAGAAGGTTTAGAGCAAGCTGGGACTGGCAACCTCATGAAGAAACCGGCACTAGCACTGTAAAACAATTGAATCAATGATCATGATTCTGATTCACTGGTCTGCTGAAGGGGCTATCTGACACTGCAGGTACAGAACAAGACAATAACACTAAGAAAAGGAGGAAACGAGAACAAAGTAAGTATCAGAACCAGCTGTATCTGCACTGTTCCCTCTCCGCCGCCAGGGAGAGGGAATTGTGTAGGTACGACCGGCCTCCCTTGATTCCAGGATCACTGTGATGCTCTTAGAACCATACTCTTTAAGAAAGGAATGGCCAAAGGAAACATCGTGGCGAGGGAAGTTTGAGGGTGACGCGGTTGGCCATGGACGAAATTTCATTATCGACATCAGCCTTCTTCCTCACCTATACATCCATGGCCACTGCGGAAAAGATGCAACAATCATCGAAGTTGCTAGTGCCACAAACTGTTTTTTGGGGATGCCCACCATCTTTCGGTAAGAAGAATAAGCCAGGAGCAGAAGCATTTACAAGTGAACAGAGACGAGAACACACCTAAAACATCCGTGAAAACCGTGGGAGAATACGCGACGATCGTGGCTGCAATCGTGTTTTGGGGATGGCCGCGCTCATTCCTTCTTTGCTTTCTACCAACACTTGCTACTACTTGTTTTCTACCCTACTTTCGTTATGTGAGTTGCCCGCCTTTTGTGATGCATGCCGCCAGTCGTCCTTACCCTCTTACAGAATTATGTCGGCCACCCAGAACGCCTCTACCAGAGATATCAAAGGCATCGTGCACAGACTCGCCGACGAGCTCAATAAAAACCACAAGTCTCTCGGAAACCATCTCACAGGAGCGTTCCAGACTTTCTCCGTTGATGTCTGCTTGGAGCTCAATATCGCGTACGACTCTAACTTGAAGGCTGCATGACGGATCATGCCTCGCGTCTCCTTTGAAAGGCTGATTTCCGCCCTCAAACAACGTCCGCAGCCCAGAACCTCCTCGCTTATTGATGGCATCCACCATATCAATCAGTTCAACATTCGCCCCGATCTCCCACATTCTCTTTTCCACTACGACAAAGCCGTCATTGCGCACGACGCTCTCATCCATGTTCTCTGCGCTATCTGGAAACACCCTTCTGTGACGCACAAGGTGTTCAAGGATGTTGTCGCCGCAACATGTGCCTATGTGCCCGCGCATATAGTCTCGCGCTTTGTTCTCTTGGTTCAGCCTCGGAGGATCAGTGAGCCGACAGTCTTTAGAGCGGAAACGGCGGTCATTGGGCCTTTCGGTCATAGGGTCGTGGGCGAGTCGTACCTACGCGCGATGTCACCAAAACCTACTTCCGCTGCCCCCGATTCCCTCTCGCCGTCTCTGGACGCCTCAACAGCCTCGCCCAGTACAAAGACACTTCCTCATCTTCCAGGCGACAAATCCCAACATCATCAGCTGCCTTCGCCCTCCTTGCCTCGCGAGAACGTCGGCATCCAAGCCCAAGACCAGGACACTAGAAAACGGAAGCACTTGTTCAACTTCCAGCAGACGAAGAAAAGGAAAGCCTTCGATGGAAGTGTGTCGGTTGTGGACTCGGATGAGGAATCGGCGGCATTGAAGGAACACGATGTTCAGGCTGAGTCATCCGGAGCAGGAGCAGCGCGAGGAACGGCAAGCCAGCGACCAGTGGTTAAGCCGCGAAGGTCTCGGAAGGCTCGCTGCCTGTTGTGGCCATTCTAATGTTCACCTTCATCGATATCTCTGGGTTTCACTGGCAGGGACGTTGACATTGTACATATACTTGCTATTCATTGCTATCGTTTCACATCTACATCTACTTTAGTCGTACATTCTTAATTGTTGTGTAAATGTCTGTTTTGCAGCGCTATCATCATTTTTTGCACATTGTTAATGCACGGTTCACTCCCAAAATTGATGTTGACTGAGGGCAAGGTATAGGACAGCGACAATTGCGATGCGCGGGCGGCGGCGGTGTCACTGGGCTCTTGAGATAAGCAAAGAAAGGACGTAGCAGTGGAGAGCGGGTTTTGTGTGACCCGGTTGTAGGACACGCAGAATTATGAACAAGTCCAGCGACAGCCTCGAATTGAACGCGAAAACGCCGTACGGTGACTTGTTGCCACTGGCACATACCTTTTTTGGGAGGATGCTCACCATCTTTCCTTCCTGCCAACAGTTTCTCTTCTTAGTACTCTCTCTGTGAGTCGCCCGCCTACTGTGAATCACACTCCTTCATTCCAAACCCATATTAACACTGGCATCGGATTCCTGGTTCGAGGTGGAGAAGACCGCTTTACTACCTGGCTCACGAAAAGTGGATGAAGAAGATTTAGTTAAAGACATCGTTTGACATGATTAAAATACAAGGTAAGTGCTGTAGTATCTAAGTATCAGGACATCCAAATGGATACATTTCCTCGAAACCGGTATCAACACTGAGAATCTGAAAGACGGCGGCATATGTCCAGTTACCACCAAGCGTGCTATCATCAAAGGCTGGCAGTTGAACCTCCGCAACGGAGGGAAGGCGAACTTGGGGTGGCGGCGCTGCGCGCCGGCGAAGGGAGGGAACATGCTGCCGCGCGGCCAGGGCATCCCTAACAAGCTTCTTATGCCCATCTTGGGCGTAAAATCCGGCACCAAGTGCGGCGTGTAGGAGATTTATACGAGCCTTTAACAGGGAGAAGGTCTCATTGGGGGCGGGGGGTTCCTGCGCATAAAGAAGGTTTGCCTTCTCAACCTGCAGCGAGTAATCATCGAGGCGAAGCCAATCCCTGTAGCTAGAGAAGGGGTCGAGTTCAAGGTAGCAATCCTCCTTGGCTAGAGCGTCATGCGTGGGCGTCTCCAAGAGGGCGTTCGCGACGACAATGATGAAGAAGACATAGAAGATGGATTCCAGGTCGTGGCGATAGAGGTGCACCGGCGGCGCGCAAGGATTAACATGAAACTCTCGAGCCATGAATGGACGCGTGCCTGTGCGCTGTTTCGACGAAGGAGATGTGCTGTCGCGGAAGGAGGATAGATCAAAGTCGTTTAGGACACCACAAATCCGCCCGCGACGCATGTGGCACATGATGTTGCCTTGGCTGATGTCGCGGTGGAGAATGCGAGCATGGTCGTAGATCCAGCGATGAACTATGGAAAGCTAAATCAACAAAGATGACACAGAGTAAGGTTGGAAGCGACGAACCTTGTAGGATATCGAAGAAGACTTGAGCGTAGTCGATAACATCTCCTAATTCGCTCAGTTTGCAGAGCTTCTCGTGTACGCTGACACGTAACACACGATTCTCGTACGTGAAGCGTGCATCATTGGCGTAGCGTGTCGCAGGATCGTTAAGAAACGCGGCCAAACGACCTCCAACCTCATCAGGGAGCTGCTCAAAGTCTTGGGAATGCAGAATATGGGGTACGTGGTCTAGGACCCAGGCGGCATTCTGCGCTTCAGCTTCCTCCCTGATGCGGTCGATGAAGGTAGCCTCGGACTTTCTGTCGGTGGGCGACCAAGTAATTTTGACGACCAGTTGCATGCCAGGCCACCTGTCGCACTCCGCATTGACGATGTATGTGCAGCGCCCAATAAGGCCTGCCTGTTTATCAACAATCCGCCCGAGTTTAACTAAAAACGCGCCATTCGCGTCTTGCAGGGTGATGAACTGCCCGAGGAAGATATTATACAAGTCCGGGGCGACGACTTTCTGATATTTTGCATAGTCCCGCATGTAAGGGCTGGGTTCGAGGAAGAGACGACCGATAATGCCGCCGCGGTTCTCGAGAGAGGCTTGCTGTGTCTTGTACAGACAGACCTGGAAAAGCATGAACATGCGACGGTTGGAGCGGAAGTTGAGGGGCGCAGAAATGGCGATGCAGGAATGGTCGTAATACATGAGCTGGATTTCGTCGTTGCAGATCAAGGCCCCAAGGCTATAGTCCTTGAAGCCGCCTGCAGAAAGGGAATGGAGAGCGTAGTTCGCACATTGATAGGCAACCGTCTTGCGCTCATCGGCTTCGTCGTCGAAAGTCAGCTCGTGCGGAGCGGAACTTTTGATGTCGGAGCGGGAGGGAGTTTTGGATGGGTCGGATTTTTGGCGTTTCGCAGCCGGTTTGCTGGAGTCAGAACCCCGCTTTGTGGCTCCAGTGGAGGTAACCGAGGAGGATTGAGCTTTGTTGAGGGCCCTCTTCAAGGACGTCAAATCTCTGGGATCCAAACCTAGTAAAAACAGTCAGAATAGGTTTTCGCAAAACAATCCAACACGTACCATTTGCGTCAAGAACAGTGGGGGCACCAATGCCTCGATCCACCAGTATCGCCCTTTTCTTGTACTCCAGGAAGAGTATGAGCTGCTCCCAAGAGAAATTGGCCTTTGGTCCCTCATCATTAACCAGCTCCTCGTCATTCCCGGATTGGAGCCAGAGGTCATGAAGCACGCCAGTCAGGTCGGGGCAGAAACTCGGGTTCTCCGTCTTGCGCGTGCCAATAACACCTTTGGGATCCTGGCGATATACGTAGAGGGTAGATGCGAGGTCGGCACCGTCGGCTTTAGCAAGAACCGAGGTTGCCTCGTTATACGCGCTCGCGGCCGGGGCATAGATGGTGTTCTCTTTGCCAGGAGTATCACAGGCAGCGAGGTAAGTATCCAGCTTTTGCCCATAAGCCTCATCCGCTTCCAAAGCGCCCAACAAGCGCGCAAATTCGACGCTGGACTCCCCGTCCTCGGGAAGATTCAAGACCTTTTGTAGAAAGATCTCGAAAGGAAGATAGACCCTAGAGGTCCTGAAGTCCTCAGCAAGGTAAGGATCTATTTGCTCTCGCGTAGAGGCCGTCTGTTGGCTAATAATGCCTCGCGCGGCGGGTGTGCTCGTCAACGCGATCCCGTTTGTGACACTGTGATGATCTTGGGTGGTGGCAGAGAGATTGAGTTGCGGTATGGTGGTAGAAGACCCGCTGCGATGATGACGATTGACGGTGGGAGTGGTGGGCTCGTTGGAAGCCATAACGAGTGGCCACGAATGAGGGAGGAAGTCAAAGAGGATAATGGCCGGATGCATTTGGAAATTTCTGCTTTTATAGCTGCAGTCACGGGATAGCGCGCAGACACAGAACAATGGAACAATGGGGTAAGCAGCTCGACAATGGTGGTCAATTGCCAAGTTGGGAATCTGTCACGTGGCCGCATTGTGGACACGTCCACGTTCCTAGCTTGCACTGCAAAATCTATAGAAATACGACGTCTGACTAGGAACGTCCCAGGAGATGTCCTCGGAATTTACTAGCCGGAATGTATGTTTCCATTCTACGCTCGCTGTGAGTTTTCACTGCTTCACAGGTGGTCTCATACCGCGCGCGCGATAACAAGGAGCAAGTTCTGTTTGCGCTGTATACCCCGCGAAGACGAAACTGGGACGAAACTGGTCTGCGCCCCGGGCTTCAAGACGACATTGCCCAACTTGAAGGTAGCGTTACTATCTCCATCAAGACAATTCCGACGTGCCCTTTCGCTTGACAAAGTAAGCATGCTCCGAAGCCTAGCCCACGATCATACGCTTAGCCTTTCTGTAGCATACGCAAGCGTACGCTTGTTATCCAACAAGCTGAAGCCTAAGAAATCCGGTCTGCAAGCTGACGTTTCTGACCACGAGTGTCGGTACTCGACCGATAATACCTGGAAGTATGGTTCGCAGGTTGTCGTAGTGGTCCGTTATTTCCAGTGTTCGATGTTCATTTCATGCCCATCATAATCATTCGTTGATGACCGATGCTGGCGCAAAGCTTACCCCGAAGCCTTCGCTAGTACTCACCCGAACGGCATGTCAGATAAACCGGCGATGAAACGACATAGATACCTCAGCCTCTTCATGATGCCATGTAACATGAAAACTCACAGTACGTCCTCGAAATACTGCTAATGGAATACACCTGGCAAGGCGCGGACGGACTTCGTCATCGGTGATGCGTTATGTAAGTATAGTATTGCTCGATCTGATATCACTTAGGTGGAACCTTGGGCGAGCGAATAGAAGCATGGTGTTGTTCATGTCGAGCCGTCGAGGTATGTACTTATTGACGTCGTGGCCAAAGCGGGAGGGAATTTTGTTTAAATCAACAGAACCATCAGTATCCAGAGAATGCGCCGCGCGTTCAATTGGTCTATCCCAAGCTCATATCAACACCTTCGGAGTACATGTCAGACGCAACAGGCACTACATCCGAACCTTGACAATTGTTCCGTCCGGTACTCTACTGATAAACGGGCAAGTCTTCATGCATCTACGGCATGCTGTAAGCTATCATCCTTGTAGAACGACAATATAACCGGCTTACACGCTGTTATCCGACATCCCCACCTCGGCAGGACAGCACTGAAGGCCGGATGGACCTATTGAAAAGTTGAATTGAGACGGTCTGCGAAGATCAAGCGAAGATGGGGATTAGAACTGACATGTCGCAACCTATAGTGACATCTAATAAGTTACAAGCTCAAGAGGCTGAATATGAATAGACAAACCGCCCCAACAAAAGTATCGCCTATGGTTCATCATGCGTAAGACTGGAAGAGTTTGGGAGTAAAACAACGAGATACGTACATTGCGCTCCACTTCCAACGACGGGAAGCGTTTCCCTTCTCCGAGTCATAGTACGCGTTCCGAAGGAGGAAGAGAAAAGAGCCAGAGTAAAGACACCGAATAGAAGCATGGTCGTTTCGCTCGTGTGGAAGAAGATCCCGTCCTCTGAGTACAGACCTGCTGTGCTAAGGAACTACCTCTCGATGCCAGGCTCTTTATATATACAGGCGGATCCCTAGGTGACGATAAAGCTGTGCGAACTGTCCGCCGTGGTCAGTGCATTGCCGAATCGTGGTAGCCGACGACGATGAACCCCGATCACAGACCGTCCCAACGCGCGTAACACTAACATTTCCCGCTCGTCGAATTGAATGTCATGTGGGCTGGACCTACCAGTTGTACTGTATCTCTCCCCGAATGGTTCCAGAACAACAACAGTGCTAGCGTAATGCAAGGGCGATATACATTGTCCACCACCCAGACTAACGCCGCCGTCTTGATGAGAGGAGAACGAATGGGAGTGCTGTCGAAGCCCTCAGCGACAGTTCGCCGAACATTCAGAATTGTGATAGAAATTAAAGACCCCTCAATTCGTACAATCGCCACAGGTTTGTGCGTGCCATACCACACTAGTTGTCATCAGAACCCCCCGCTCCAGGGGTCGCCACGCAGGCGCAGGCTTTCAGACATGCCAACATACAGCTGAAAGGTACGTCGGTCATGATTAACACTGCAGGATAGAACCGCATACATGCCATACTCGGCCGCCAAATAGCAGCAGGGCATGTTGTCGTTGCCTGTCAGTCTTCGCTATAAACATGTAAGGCGCCACATCAGTAAAACGGGCTTACATTTCTCCTATATGAGGATAACCATCAGAAGACGAAGGGAATTCAAGAGAACGGACACTCACAGTTGTGTTAAAGTTCCCGATCTTGGAAGCTACTACTATGTCAGTACAGTAAACTTTACTCCAGAATCTCGGACTTGACGCGTGCCTGCTCTGAGTCGAGGACCTCTTTAGAGTCTGAACAAACCAGGTGGTTCAATTTCCAGTTGCAATTCGAATTCTACGCCAATGTTCAAAGTGTTACTCCGGAACACTGTACCGCAATCATCTGAATGCGGCAGTGTTACAATTACATTTCAGTCAATCGTCGCTCAAAGTAAAAGTCATCCGAGCTAAGACCTATCAAATCCCATGAACACCCGCAGGAACACTCGAAGACGTTATCCAGCAAACCTTCCTTAATCAGGACCTCGCGCACACGCGCCTCCCATGGTCCCTCTTCAACCTGCGGCAGCCTGTCCTGGGGGTAGCCTAGATAACCCTGCGGAAAATCGAAGCTCTGGGTGATGATCATGTTTTCCAACGCCTCCACGACGGGCTCTTCCCCTAGAGGATGGAGTATTATGTCGTACTTGTTCTTGGTAACTTTGGACATGGCGAATATAGCATTCTCAACCCGTCGAGATCCTGCGCATATGGCTTTCCTAGAACATGCCGCGCCCATTTAACAAGCACCTCCGCATTGAAGCAGTAGCCTGCGACTAGCATTGTACGAGGGATGCGACGATCTACGTGGGTGGTTGGTCGTGTGATAGGCATTTCGGGTTCGTGCTGGGAAGCAGTGTCTCCGAGTTGAAGTGTCGTCAATGCTTGTCGAGAGCAATGGACGTCGGAATATAACAACGTGGAACAATGAGGCGACGCGTGATTGCCGTCACACTGACTCAAACCTCTTTCGAAATTTCCTACGCCAGCGCAGCCCAGGTGGTTGAAGACTAAACGTTGAGAGCTTTGCCGGCAGTTACATAGATGGAAAGAACGTGAGCCTCCTCGAGGACCTCTGAGTCTGAACAAATGAGCGGCGGTTCAACGTTCAACGTTCAACAATGGGCCATTTCCGCAAAGTGATTTAAAAATTCTACGCCAATCTTGAAAGGGTTACTACAGAATACGGTATAGTAATCATTTGAACGCGAGGGAGATACACTGGTTACATTCCGGTCAAACGTCGTGCAAAGTAGAAGTCATTTGGACTAAGGCCTGTTAGAAGGCTGTGAGTTTGAGCACAGATAAAGACGTTATGCGACAAACCTTCCTTGACCAGGACCTCGCGCACGCGCGCCTCCCATGGTCCCTCTTCAATATTGGGCAATCTGTGCGGCGGGTAGCCTAGATAACCCCGCGGAAAATCGAAGCTCTGGGTAACGATCATGTTTTCCAACGCCTCCACCGTGAGCTCTTCCCCCATAGGATGAAGAATCAGGTCGTACTTGTTCTTCGTGAATTCGGACATGTCGAACATAGCATTCGCTACGTCGTTGAGATCCTGCCCATAAGGCCCTAGAACACGTTGCGCCCATTTAAGGAGCACCTCCGCATTGAAGCAGTAGCCTGCGACTAGCGTCGTACGAGGGATGCTACGATCTACTCGGGTTGTTGGTCTTGTGATAGGCATAGCGGAACTGTCGGGTTCGTGGGTGGAAGTAGTGTCTTCAAGTTGAACTGTCGGCAGTGCGCGTACTGAATTGGGTCTCGCGTGAAGACCAATGGACGTCGTTGGAATAGAACAACGTGGTTTTAAACAATGAGGCGACGCGTGATTGCGTTACGCCGCCGTCACAAGGGACTCAAGAGTCAAAAGGGTTCGACACAAGTTGTACGAAATCATATGTAGTTGATAGAAGGTGATCAATAACAAAACAATCAAGCAAAAGTAGTAAATACAACTAAATAGTATCATGAAGCGCCACAGGGTACATCCTCACAAAACCGGTATTATCAAACACCTTCAAGAAATTAGCGTACGTCCACTGATGTCTGCCCAATGTGCTCTCATCAAATGTCCCTCGGTAAAGATGACGCTCTCTATGCTCAGACTTCGCTACCGTCCCTCTCCACAGGTGCTTCTGAAGATCATGAATGAACTCCGTTAACACGTCGAACGACGGATGAGCATACGGCCGCCCAGCCTTCCGTAACTCGCGTTTCACATGGTACAAGAATTCATGACTTCGCGGTAACCAACTGCGATACGGAGATTCGGGATCGGGAGCAAGGTAGCATTTCTCCTTGGTAATCGCATCGATCGTCGGCTGCTCGAGAAGGATGTTCGTGCCCGCGAGGATCAGCAAGACGTAGAAAAAAGATTCGAGCTCATGGCGATAGAGAGGCGGCGGACGCGTAGCAGGATCATGTTGGTCTTGAGCCATATACACCGGCGTACCGACTCGCAGTCTCGACACACGGGAAGTGCAGTCGCGGAACGTTGACAATTCAAAGTCAATCAGAACACCGCACACCCGCCCATCGCGGTTATGCCACATGATGTTTCCTTCACTGATGTCGGTGTAGAATCTTGGCATGGTCGTATATCCAGCGATGAACTAACACCATGAAGTCAGTACACAGCGGAAACAGTTGCTAAAAACACCCTACCTTGCACAACATCGAAAATGGCTTGAGCATAATCGAGTACTTCTTTCAACTCGCAAAGCTTGTGAAGCTTTTCGTGTACACTGACACACAACGCCCTATCTTGGTGTTCAGTATGCAACGCGTAGTCCTCGATGATAGGAGCGCCAGCCTCCATCAATGCTTCAGATGCGCTTGCAAAGTCTTGGGAGTGAAGAACATTCGAAATGTGGTTCAACACCCATCCTGCATCCTTCTCAGAGACCGCTTCTCTGATACGGGTGTCGAAGGTAGCCTCCAAATCTCGGCCCGGCACAGACCAAGCGATTTTGACGATCAGCTCCTTGTCGGGCCATTTGTCGCATTTCCCGTTGACTATGCATGCACGGCCAGATATCCAGCTGATGAGGCGATTGAGAGTGATAAAAAAGTAGTACCCGTCCTTGTCTTTGAGGCGCCAAGGCTCGTCGGATGATAGATCATATGAATCGTCTGTGGTTTGGTTGAGTGGCGAGGACGTGGGTGAAGAACCTTCACTGCAGGAGCAGGTATTCGACGTCGACGAGTGGGATCCTTGTCTTTGGTGCTTGAAAGGCTGCTCTTCGATAGATGAGCCAGCCGCTCTTTTCAGAGTTGGGTTTTCCGTGACCTCCAAGTCGTCAATCTTTCTTTTCATGTCGTCTGTCATCTATCATGAAGAAGTTAGAGGCATCTTCACAGTATGTGAGATATCCACACCTTTTTCGCTCAATAGTGGTAGTAGAGTGAAGCTGAATTGTCACAACAAGGCCACAAAGGCAGAAGGAGGTCGAAGTCACGTGATCGCACCCAAAATAATCGTTCCGTCTGTGCCTTCCTTCCGCGTCATGGAGGGCTGAGTATGGGTGCCGCCAGAGGATAATCCAGTGCAGCAATGACGAGTCACTGTAAAAAAGAAGACTTGAATGAGAAACAGACTCCTTGAACTTCGAAGCGCGTACCAACGCGTACACACCCCCACATATCCACTTCTGGATTCTGGATTTAATCATGAGCGGTCGTTGGACAGTGGGCGTCGTCGCATGCTTCACGCCCAAACGTCATACGCATGGGGAATTGTCCTCCTGCCACTAGCGCGGACCGTAGCCATGGCATACCAAATTGCAGTCGTTTATGACCCGACCAATCCGCGCAGGAAACACATGCGCCGTGGGCTTATGTCCCAGTTGAGAGCCTGATGGCGGCGGAGATTATCACATTTCCCATCGACGATGCACGCACGCCCAGGTAGTCAACGGTGTCACCGAGGGCGACGAAGAAGTATCCGTTCCTGTCTTCAAGGCGCAACGGCTTTTCCGAGTCGGATGGGAAATCATACCCAGAATTGTCTACGGCTGATGAAGGAATGGGCGGAGAAATTTCGTTGAGGGAGCGAGAATTCGATGCCGACGGGTGGGATCGCTTAGGCAAGATGCCGATTCCGCTACAGTCTTTTTTTGAGCTGGTCTCTCTGTGACCTCGTCAAGATTTCGCTTGCTGTATGTACTATGAGTTGTTTAGATTAAACAGGAGTTCATTTCGAAATTTCTCACCAGTTCCTTGCGGTATTGCTGTCATAGGTAACAGGCACGTGTCTATTGACTGCAGAAATCACCGGGAAGCAACATACGAGGCATCATGAATAATGGGGACGAAGACCAACCTCTCCTGTCACCACTATATATGACTATCCGCCTGCAGGCAGGGTCCGCGGCTCTGAGTGTACTTGCTATAACAGTTGCTGAAAGCCGGGACAGAGATCAGAAATTGCACCGCATCAAGTCCAAGGTCTTGCCAAACACTAACCTTGGCTCACAGTAAGCCTCTTCACAACGTTACTTTCAAGGCCGCGCGTAGTGAGGTTATCACTTATATAATCGATTGAAGTTTCTACACAAATATTTACCGCCTATATACACTTGGTGTTACAATACAAGAAAAGAGCATATGAAGAGATAATGAGAACTCCCTAAGAAAGTCCTTCAGGACGCGGTACGGGAGACATTCTCTCAAAAGGTAATCCATCACCAATGCAATCGAGAAAACCCGTATACGTCCATTTTTCGCCCAAGGTTTCGTTGTCAAAAGCTGGGATCGTCGCAGGCTGTCTGATGAGGTGGTAACAAGGGCGGTTCGTAGTCTATGAGTGTAATGCTACGTACTTGCCTGTATTCCGCCGCCGGCGTTCCTCTGTGGGACCGTGCCGTGTATCGACTTCCTTCCTTCCTTCCTAGACGAAACACTCCATAACCCATTCTGGGTTGATGCTACCGGTGGGCGCGGTACCTGGGCCTGCGCTCTGGCAAGCCGTGCTACATGTACCTGCTGTGCATCAAAGCCTTCAAATAGAGACACTCTAGCATCCCAAATCCGGCTATTCAAAACCTGGAAGGATGCGTGCGTGTACGGCTGAAGTTCGGATTTCACCAAGGTGTCTTTCTTTTTGAGGACCGAATCCTCGTGCAGCGAAAACCAATCACTGTAGGGAGAGTTCTCGTCGCCCAACAAATAGCATTTCTCCTTTGTCATGCTGTCGACCATCGGCTCGTCCAAAAGGACGTGCGCTCCAGTGAGGAGTAAAAGCACGTAAAAAAGGGACTCAAGGTCGTGCCGATAGAGGTGGCGTGTAGAGCGCTCCTCCTCTTGTTGATGAAGCTCCCGGGCCATGTAAGGGCGTGTCCCAGTGCGTTGCTTCGACGAAGGTGCCGTGCTGTGGCGGAAGGACGATAAATCAAAGTCGTTCAAGACCCCACAAATCCGCCCACGGCGCCTATGCCACATGATGTTTCCGTGACTAATGTCGCGATGGAGAATGCGAGGATAGTCGTAGAGCCAGCGATGTACTATTGTGAAATCATTAGTGCCGTTGGGAATAACGGAGAAACTGACGCGAACCTTGCACGACATCGAGAAACACATGTGCATGATTGCTAACCGTATCCAACTCGCTCAACTTGTACAGCTTCTCGTGCACACTGACACGCATAACGCGTTCCTAGTATTTGAAGTCGGATGCCCAGTGGTCCCCGTCGAGACTGTTAAGGAACGCTGGGAGGCGGCCTCCGACTTCATCAGGAAGTCTTAGGAATAAAGAATACTGGGAACGTGGTCTATTACCCAGTCTGCGCCACTCTGGGATACCGCCTGCTGTACGCTCTGCATAAACTCTGCCTCCGACGTACGACTAGTCGGAGACCAGGTATCAGCTCCATGCCGGCCCATTTGGCACACGTCGCATTGACGATATAGGTGCACCGTCCGCTGAGGCCGGTCCGTCGGTCAATGAGGCGTCCCAGCGCCACCTGGAACGGCCCAGTCTGATCCTCGAGTAGGAGCAAGATGTCGTACCAATCCTCTAACTTTCGCATAGTCGCTGTATGGTTGCGGGTTCTGGCGGATTCGCGCGTTCGGGATGCTTCGGACGCCGTAGACCCAGAAGAGAAGAGGAAATTGTCGGCGCGAGTACTTAGTCAACGCGTCGGAAGGCATGAGTGAGTGAGAAAGTCGAAGATGAGAATGGCTTGAGCCTTGATACATTTTGGAATATCTGCTTTAATATTTCCAGTCACGAGACAGCGCTCAGAGGCAGAACAATGGGACAATGGCGCAGCGCTGGGCAGCAGGCAGATCGACAATGGTGGTCAACTGCCAAGTTGGGACTGCTCACGTGGTCGCATTGTGGCGATCCTCTTACGCATCCAGATACTTGAGCGATTGTCACTGTTTACCTGAATAACGAAGGTTTTCCGTCCTGGAATTTTCGCGTGTATTCCCCGGCGGCCTACAGGTAGTACTATTTCGTTAACCTAGAAACTTTGGCAGGTTCTTTAGCCACTCATGTTTGATTCAACGTTCAATCTACAAATTGACCTACAATGTGTTGAATTGTGTAGCTCCCAAGTTCTGACCCCATTCAACTAAAGCACAAAGAAACTGATAAACAACAGTCTAACCACACTGGTATACATATCATCTACATGTACAACACCATAAGACCTTTAGTAATACTTGATTAACGTTACAGAGCCGGAGAACACACACTCTCTCACACCACTCTCAAATTCTCACCATCCGCTCCCTCCACCATACGGCGCCTGTGGGAAATGCGGCGGAGGCTGATAATGGGAATGTCCTCCAGCACCAGGGAACTCAGGCGCACCTCCAAACGGTGGCGGTCCTCCAGCACCAGGGAACCCAGGCGCACCTCCAAACCCACCTGGACCCGCATCGGGGAACCCAGGGGCAGGAGGGAACGACGGAGGTGGCGACCCGTGTCCATAGGGTACTGCACCAGGGAACGAAGGTTCCCCTGGGAAAGACGGCGCTCCTCCAGGGAATGTGGGCGGCGGAGAGGACGTACCGCCAGGGAACGAAGGCGGGGAAGAGCTTGAATTGATGTATGACGGCGAATATCCTGCATGATGAGGCGGCGGCGGACCCGAAGGCGGTGCGTACGATGAGGTAGGCGGAGGGGCATACGACGAGGGCCCTGACGGCGTGTACGACGAAGGACGAGAACCAGTTGGAGGAGGTCCCGGCGGCGGCGCATACGAAGACCCGGACGATCCCCCGTAATATGAGGACGCCTGTCCACCTGTCGGCATTTCCGAACCATGAGAATGTCCGCCAGCCTGCGCTCCAGGATATCCTCCTCCGTAAGACACGTCCCCAGGACCACCCTCACGCCTGTTACCTGCTCCTCCTCCAAGGAAGGATGATGCCTGTCCAACAATCGGGATCGAACTCGCGTATCCCTGAATCTTCTGTTGTGCTGCATGCGCTTGGTTGGCCGCGAACGTGCCTTCGGCCGCAGGCTTTCCACCCTGCCTTCCAGACGCTTGTTGTTTCCGCTGCGGACGGATTCCTTGGTTAGACGGCGAAGAACGTCCTGTTGCCTGTTCCCAAGATCTTGTACCATTTGTGCAGACATTGCATCATCTCGTTTTGCACTTTGCTATTACGGTTTTGGAAGTCGGGGTGGAACCTAGGTTCGAATTGGCATGAGTATCGAACTAGTATTGGATGATGACACTTACAAGCACTGAAGAGCATCTTCCGTCACTTGCTGTACATTCGCTGAAGGATCATCCCAAGCTTTGGTCACCAAACCAACGGTATGAATCTAGAACAACGTTAAAAGATGTCATTGATGAGGCAGCCTTACTCACCAAAACGACTTTTGCAATCAAGCCAGCAGGTTCGTTCAAGATTAAGTTCTAAGGTCGTACGTCAGTCTTGTCAGAATCGCATCATGTCGTGGAGCTCACAAAGTGATCTTTACTCAAGAACGAGT
>JADNRX010000612.1:0-29515 GCA_015501595.1 Hymenopellis radicata | reverse complement strand
TGTCGCCATTTTCTGCTACCACGTCGATGATGGTGTCGATTAGTTCTTGGGGATGGTGGTATTCGTGCCACTTGTAGGTGTTTCTCCGAGCTTGTTAGGCATGGCTATCAATATGTTAGAATGAATGAAACTAAGACAAGCGATGTTCCAGTACCGTCTGTCTGCCCGCTATAACAGAACGTCCTCGAATGGCAGATCAAGATGGCGGTTGCAACGCAAGATGCTTCGGTCCGAGGCATCCGAGTCCAATACTCAGTCACATGACCGCAGACAAGCCGTCAATATTGTTGATAACAATGTTACAGAGATACAAGTAAAGGTAACGAGGCGCGGAGGACAGTGAATCCATCTTCTCAATTTATGCCGTGCTACACGCAATCTCGGTAGACCGAGTTGCACATCATTCTGGCAAGCTCGATTTGAGCAAAGCCAAAGCGCGTTCATTCCTCGGCGGGATTGAGCATTTGAATGGCGATGTTCGACTATTGAATCAAAATCGAGGTCATTCACCATGAAGGAGAGATGCCGAAAGCAGGACAAACCTTAGCAAGCCCGATACCTGCTCAGCTGTCACGACGTCGTTCTCCGAAACTTTCGAGATATTGAATGCGGCCAGTGTCATAGCGATCGTTAGGAACATGGACGCTTCACTGAGGTATCGTCCTATCCAACGTGATGGGATTTTAGTCCGACTAGTAGAAACCACGTCGGACGCACCAACGCAGACTCTTCTGCCGAACCCAAAGACGATTTCACGAGGATCCTGCTGGGGGTTAGAGCCCAAGAAGCGCTCTGGATCGAAAGTGTCCGGGTTAGGATATACACTCGGATCATGCGCGAGTTGCCTGTCCACATTGTTCAACTTCAACTTTCAAGTACCGAATTCGGATTTGCACACTCCAACGCGTACCACAAGTTAACAAACACCATCGCGCCCTGGGTATGAGCCACCCGTTGTATTCGTCGTCCTGCGAAGGAGCGTGGTGGTGCGCCACGGGGGACGGCTGTGTGCCATCGTAGGACCTCCCATAGTACTGCTTCGATGTACGGCAGTTTCCTTTGGCTGCGATCGACGAGAGAGGGAAGCCGGCCTATTGAAGAGATGTGGGCATCAAGCTCGGCTTGCGCGCGCGCTTGCACTTTGGGATACATAATCATGGCTTTGAAGAACACTTCGAGGCTTATGACGGTCTGAGGAGGTTAGAGTTCGACCAGACATCGTTAAGCTCGACAATTGCTGAACATACCGTGTCCGAGCCGGCTTTAGAGGGATCTATATCAGGAACATTGCCACAAAGGAAAGGAGTTTGTTACCAGTATAAAGGGAGGCTGCACTCCATTTAAACTATATCTTGGTTTTCTCCGCTGAGAGATGGGTTGATACGAATGATGGGGAGGTGTCGCCGCGTATCTGGTTGAATACACCATCAGTGATTAAACAAGAACGAAATGAAGTCCCAGAGCCGCACCATCTGCTCCTTAACCGAATCCAGTGGCTGATTGGCAATGTGGAGTACACTTTCCTTGAACTTCCGAGCTGTATGCTTGAATGATGTCCCGGGCATCCAGGAGGGTAAGTAGCGCACTAACGTCTTTAACTGAGAGCTGGTGCAGAAGACGTAGAAGGGAACTTACAGATAGGAAAAATATTCACGAGAAACGCTGATGAAGCTCCTCGATTAAACCCATCTACCGCCTCTTCAACTTTGGCCACCAGAGGATCGTTCAGGACGGTGCGATAACCATATGTTACACGGAGAACAATTTGAGGCGATGTTGCTTTTACGCTGTTAACGTACAACACAGCAGGCGTAATGAAAAGACGCACTCGTGGATATGCGTGAACACCTCCTCCGGCGTCTTAGATAGTTTCTGCAGAAATCTCCGCGTCTCCTCCTCCTGCACATTCTGAACATGTATCATCTGACTACTCCCATCACTCTGTGTACGAGTTTCCTTGCGAGACGCAAGTCACTTCCGTAACGCAGGTTGGATATCGACCTCCCCCACCCAGAGAGCTCGTGCATGGTCAATGGCGGTGGTCGGTCCGAGTAAATACCGGAGCGCTTATTGAGCAGTTGTTGGGCGGTGGCGAAATCATTGACGATGAGGATGGGCTGGCCGACGACACTAAGGTAAGTGATACTGCCTAGTCGGAAGACAGTTGATCTCGTTCTTGGCAATGTAAAGAAGGAACAAACCATACTGTTCGCCCCACCGAGCCCAAGTAAACCACTCTCGCTCTGAGGGCATATCGAAGAGGTTTCCGATGACGGGCCATCCATTTGGACCTGGGGGTAATCGAGGAGCGCGCTTTCTGCATAGCCAAACGGCGGAGAGCAATAAGCATACGCAAAATAGGAGTACGGTGTCGCCACGAAGCATGGTGGATATGGATATGGGAAGAAGGGCTACTCCTTCGAGTGCCACATTAGAGACCTATATACATTCACAGGTGGCGTATAAGTTGTCCTGGAACGACACCAGCTCATGTCACGAATGAATCAATCCGCTGCGATCGCTGATAAGAGGGCAAGAATGACGACACCCAAATAAGTGGTACCTTGGTGCTAACTGCGCTTCGTTACGGAACACTGTCAATAGTCACCGCCGCCACACGGTTCGTGTATTCAGTTCCGCTCCTTGAAAGTCGGGTGTCTCTGCTATTGGGCCGTGCCGTGGAGCACGTTCAACGCGGCTGCAGTCTGGGATTAGCGTTGTCTTCGCCAGCAGACTAAAAGACACTGACTAACCGGGGCGGCGACCTCACGATCTGTTCCAGCAGCGCCTGAGAGTATACATCATAGAGACAGGAATAGACATTCTCGCAGAGGTTCCAAGATCGAGGCGAAAAGAGTGCAAGTAGCGGATGTCGGCAGCTGGTGATAGGATCGTCAAGAAGGGAAACTGGAAAGTAGAATAATGAAACTTGTGATTCCGCCCTGCTACCTAACGCAGATACTGCTATGGCTGTACTACCACGAGATGAAGCCCATCTCCACAAGCTTGGGCGCGTACTCCTTAACAACATCTATTTCTCGAATGTCATGAGGGATCGTCATTCCTTTGAGGGCGGGAAATTGAGCAAGGTTTTCAGACATGACTTGATCAAATGTAGTCAGTGCTGAGAGGTTCGAGCAGCGGTAAAGATATCCTTCAAAGGAAAGGTGTTTCAAATGCGACCCAATCTGACGTGATGAAATACAGTGTATGAGCCAAGCGAGAAGTCGATGCCCGCCGCCTACCCGAAGTCCATCGTGAGGCACTCCAGACAAGGGAAATGACCAGCTGTTGAGAGGGGTTCTATGCGAAAACGTATGAGTAGCTATGTTGGACCCTCATGCACGCAGACTTACCAGAACCACCGTCAGGTACAACTTCAAGAACCAATATTTTCAATGCTCTGCAATCAAGAAATTTGGTCAAAGCGAGGCAGTTCGGGCCGCGGTAATCCAATCGTTCCACGGCCCTCAGAGGTCCTATGCAGCCCATGGCTATAGCATCCACAATGGCTGGCTTGACGTGACGCACTGCGAGCTCGCGCAGGACGGGTGGTACATTCTGAGTCACAAAATCTGATCCATCAAGAGCAGGTAGCTCTGGTTGTGCCGCCAAGTACGGCTCCACCAATTCTACAACTCGCACTCCGCGCAATGCTTCTTTGCAAAAGACAGCGAATTCCTTCAGCGAGAGGAACAGAGTAGATTGCAGGTGTACCTCTTTCAACGGCATAGCAACAACGTAGGCATATAGGCTGGGTTGCGCGATGACCCTTCCCCAGTACCGATGCAGCCAGAGGACTTGTATGTTGACGAGGGACGCGAACACGCGCTCCAGTGTGATGGTGGCGGTGACTCTCCTCTGGACGTCCCTGGAATGGGAGACGAGTTTTAAGATGGTGTAATGCGGAGGAATGTGTGGTGATTCCAAGATAAAGTCGAGGAACTGAGGCCACCGGGTGCGCGTCCGGGCGGTCAAACATCGGAAAAGATGGCAAAGGGTCCGCGGTCGGAAACGATGCGCAGTGAGAGAGCATGCTTTTAGGTCATCAAACGAGGTGTCGCCATTTTCTGCTACCACGTCGATGATGGTGTCGATTAGTTCTTGGGGGAGGGTGGTATTCGTGCTACCTGTAGGTGTTTCTCCGACCGTGTTAGCCATGGCTGTCAATATGTTAGAATGAATGAAAGTAAGACCAGCCATGTTCCAGTACCGTCTGTCTGCCCGCTATAACAGAACGTCCTCGAATGGCAGATCCAAGATGGCGGTTGCAACTCAAGATTGGTCAGGATCGGTCCGAGGCATCCGTTAAATTCAAACATCCACGCTGAACAGACACTGAACATCAATGTCCAGAGATACAAATGAAAATAACGAGGTAGAAATAAACGTGAAGCTATGATACTGCGCATCGACGTTTCACGTATGGTTTTTTACATTGAAATTGACTCTAACCTATGAGCGAGGAAGAGGTCTCGATGTACAAGTATTGCCAAGGTCTGTAATCAAGGACTATGGCGTCGCAGGGAACAGCTCGGCGTCAACATCCATAGTGTGCGCCTCCACAAGTGTTCCATTATCCAATGGAGACGGAAACAGCTTAACGTCGACCTCACAGATAGTGCCTTCCTCGGGAAGTGTTCCGTTCTCGAAGTACGCCCGAATGTAAGACTGAAGACACGTCGATGGCGCCGTGAATAAGGAAGTGTGCTGTACTCGGAGTTTGAGCGGTGGAACAGAACAGTGAAAGGCGAACGTACACCAGGCGCGTTTTGGGTTATCACCACAGATCCGGGGAATGCGGCTGAAGTCTTCTTTGCGCTGTTACATTTGAATAAGAGCCAGTATTCACACAGCAAATAACGACCTACCAAGGTAGGGGCGTTATCGGGTCGGCCGTGTTACCAATAAAGAGGATAGGGAAACTGGTATCTCCAGCGATCGGTCCCGAGAAGCGATCTTTGCGGTGTACTTTCCACCCACTGCACCGTGTGTTAGGTGTTGATTGACAAAACAAAGAAGAACACTCACGAGCAAATTGCGCGCATCCAGGTCATGGTATCAGAGAAAGACGATATACTGCTGGCTTTTTTCCAATAACTCTCAAGGTCCGCGACCGAGTCCGTCACTTGCGCACCATCACCACATGAGATGGCCAGTCGCATCTCCCAAGTGTTCATATACGATGGGGAGGTCGAGGTGGGGCAGTCGCACTCGAACCGTTGACCGGTGGGCTCCATTTCGAAACCCACTGCCCCGCTGAGCTGCATCTGGTAAATGGTGGCGCCGTTGCCTCCCGCAAGCTCAGCAAGACCCTTCGCAAGAACTGGGAAGGAGGTGTAAGGTGTCCACAAAGCCGTGTAGACCACATTTTTCAAGATGCGATAGTCGACGATACCATAAGACGACGACGTGTAGAAGGGAACAGGCGACGCTAGGACAGCGGTATATAAATCGTTTAGGTTGGCCTCGATCTCGGACGGCGAGGAGGCATAGAATGCACAGCCCTTGGGACCTGCGGAATAGCAGCTATCAAAGAAGGCTTGGAGGGTAAGATCTGAGTCCGTCACTTCGTTGCGCCAATCGGCTAAAATAAAGTATGAGACTTTTGCAGAGATTCAGAAAGGAAAAGAAAAGACTTGCTTGCATAGTATCCTTCTACATCCATTATACCATCAAGCAGCATGCGTCCGACACGATCCTGATCACCATGAGCTTCGTCGAAAGCAGTTGTAGGTTGAAGGAGCAGACTTACGGGAAACATGGAAGCAAATGTTGTGCCCAGCGTGGATCCATATCTGAAGGAAAGCTCCAGTATTGCCGACACACACAGGACTTGAAGGATACACACGAAAGGCCCCAGTACAGCAACGAATCCTGTCCATTAGCTTCGGTGATCCTCAGCATATCCCGTGCAATGTTTTCAGTCCCGACATGCTCCAATAAACCAGACGTATCACGGTCCTTGGCCATTTCACCAAGGATCTGCGCGTGCGCCCACATTCTCCCGATAGCGAGAGGATCGTTGGTTAGGTTGAGAGTCATAGCTGGAACGAACGAAGCAAGGTTCGCATAAGGGTTTGCCAGCCACAAAGCGCGTTCAGCTTCCGTAGCGAAGAACTCGAGTCTCGGTGTGGAGGCACCTAGTCCTGGAAAGCATCGTGTTAGGCAACGTCAAAACTCGGAATGAATTACACTACCTCTGACGTCGAAGGAAATAATGTCGTATTGGGGACCGATGATAGCCGCCATGTATGGACCGAGGAATTGGAGTAACTCGACACCACTGGCAGCAGGGCCGCCAGGGTTGAAAAGAACGGCGCCTTGATAGTCCTCCGGCGGTGCAGCTGACGCGTACTTGATGAGAGCAATGGCAGCCGTACCACCAGTCTCATTAGAGTAGTCGATAGGAACCTGTTGAGGATCAGCTGAAGCCTCACAGATCCACTTTCAGTAACGCACCTGAAGACGTGCGCATTGAAAGGTGTCAAAACATTCGACCCATCCGAGTTTTTCTGATGGTTCAATCTAAGTAATAGAGAATAATCAAGAAGCGTTGAGAGTAGAAAAGACGTAACTCACCGCCGTCCAATCAAAAGTCTGCGCGCAAACGCCAGAAGCGAGAAGCGCAAATGATAGGCGTAGACTGCTGAAAAACACCATCCTCAACTCGGACCTGTGGTTAAAGGAACAAAATTACTTTGATGATTCCTGAGCTTATATGGTAGATCCAACGCCCATCACGATCGAATTCCGACATGACCGCCACCACCCGTGTTGTGACGCGGACGAAGGCCGCCCAACACGCGTCCGCGCGGTTGTTACAGAGGTCGGACATAGATAAGGCCCTGTTTAGATCCGTAGGATGACCGTGGTCGTCGCACCATTAGACCAAGTGCGGGTGAGAACAAGGCGAGAACAAGGCAAGCGTGGAGGGTAAGTGGCAGTGCTCCATATTTATTCATGTTCCTATTAGCCAACATTGTTGCGGCCGCGTCCCGCCGTGTCAGCTAGACGACACTCAGACTGACTAGAGATTGCCCGCCCTCTTCAGATGGAGAATCCTGCTGTTAGCGACGCGCTTCGACCTGCTTCGACTACTTATCATCTCCTTTAGTCTTCCACACCGTCGACCGTTACTGGCTCTTCGACGTAGATTTACGGTACACTCAGTCTCTCGAAAGTGTCAGCTTTGATCGAGTCTGCCTAAGGGAGACTAGTGCTTTCTACTCAAGGGGGTGTTGTCTTCAGCCTGCAAGTTTCTTATCCGCGAATTCTGTATCCCTCCTGCACATTGTAAAGCCAACTCGTCAGAGCTCAAAGCCTCTGCCGAGGAATTGCACCTCTCTTTCATCCGATGCGCAAATGTTCCAGGTATTATCATCTCCAAATACCAAGCTCTCGATTCTAATCTTGAAACGTTCGGCACAGGAAGTTTTGGCGTCTTACTTGACGTTCTCTGCATCATCTTCGACGCGGTTCCCGACAATAATATTGCTTTGGTTCGTGGAGGACGTCACATTCCCGCACTGTCGTAAACCCGCGAACCGGACTATTAGTACATCGGACACATATATGTCAACAATCTGTTGCTTGCCATGAGTCTTCGTTACTCTGTCGCCCTTCCTTCCAGTTCCAATGAAAACCGTTGTATCTTGGCTAAGGATGTGCTAAGTCTTCTGCATTACTTATCACTGTCTTGAATTTCATGTATTGGAGGTAGATACTGCACATTCAACAATCATCTCCTACTCCTTTCCGCATCGTCTATAACAACCTGCCATCCAACAAGTCGCTCACACTCATACATTACATCAACATCCGATTCTGCGAGATTGCAGAACCCATTCGCATCGACCACAATCCGAACATAACGGATGGGAGAATTGACCTGAGCCGCCCGCTCGCGAATCATCTTCAGAAAATGTTTCCCGTCAACCTCGAGCTCGTCAACCGACTTTGCAACATCATCTCCCTTCTTGGAAAAATCAGAGTCTAGACCGATGAGCAGTCTGCTGAGGCAAGGCAAGACTTCGAAGGTCCCATCGGAGTCGCTCCTCGAAAGCCTATCGAAGAAATCTGTCAGGAATTCCAAGTTACCGAAGAGATCGACACGAAGGTCGAAAGCCTGGAGCCTAGGTAGGTAAGACAGCATCGACGACAGCATCGACGGTGTGAGCTCTGACTTCCACAAAGTGAAGTTCTCCAAAGGAGGATTCGACCGGCCAAGGAAACGGATAATGGATGGCACGTTGCCGCCTATGATCTCTGCATGCGCGTGTGGAGTTTCCCATCTGAGCGTATTGACCGACAGGCTGCCGAGAGAGGGCAGGGTGATGTAATCCAAAAGGCGCACACCATAGTCCTTCAGACAAAACGTCGTTATACTGGTACTGCGGGCGGATGCTGGTTTATCTGGTCGACGCGCTGGCTCCGTCTTGCAGAACGTCGCATGGAATGTAACACTTGTAAGCGTTTGAGAGCTTCCCAGCATATCAATGAAAGGGAAGAAGAGGCGACTCGCGTTACCACTAAGCCTGATGGACAAGTTCGTCAAGTCGAACGGTATGGAGCGAAGACAATCTGTCGTAGAACAGACTATCTCGAGGTCTGTCACCACAGGAAGGTAGTCCCAAAGGTTCGCGGCATCCAGGGCCTTCCCGTACCGTGTGGAAGTGCCCCGGTTCGAGAACGGCCTAAGGGATAAGCGACGAAGCTTTGGGAATGAGTGCGTCTCCCCTATGAGCTTGATGTATAGCTCATAGGTAAGAGAGATGGTAAGACTGGCGCAACGCGCTGAAACATCTAGGATCTGCATCATGAATGCCTGCTCCTCAGACTCGGATATTGTTCCCAGAAACGCGACAGTGATATTTAAAGGAAGGTCTTTGGAAAGGGAAAGAACTTTGTAGAGGATATGGGAGGCACGCCGCAGTGCCTGTAAGACACAGGTAAGAACTCGATGTCTGTCCAAAGCCGTGGATCGTTGAAGATGACCTCACGCCATCTATGGCAGACATGGGCCGCGGAAAAGAGGGCGTGCAGGTTGTAAGTGTTGTTATGACACGACGGCAGTGGAACGAGGTAGGATGCAATCGAAGCTATAAGTTCGTGGGGTAGCTCCTGGGCAAGAAATTTTCCGGAGTGATGATTAATGGCAACAATAGCCAGGTCGTGGCGGGTGGAAAATGCAGGTGACGAAATTGGGAGAGCCATGGCTGGAAACATGGCGATGATGAGCTGTTGAAAGGAGGAAAGGATATAGAATGAAGCTCACCTTTGTTATGATACGGTGATAAATGAAGCTGGTGGTGGTAAAGCAGGCGAGTACGTGCGGTGACCTGCGGTCCGGAATATGGGTTTCTGTCACGTCATGTGGCACTTCGTCACGACAGCGCTCTTCCCGACGGCTTGCCAACCTTTCCTTTCTACCACCATCATGGCGCTGCCGACCAACGGACGAGTGATTATCGACACAACTGTGGGAGAGATTGAAATGGAGCTCTGGGCCAAGGTGTGCCGCCTAATCGCGCGTCTTTCTTGCCTAATTATCCCAACAGGAAACACCGAAAACATGTCGCAACTTTCTGGCACTGGCTATGGAGGGTCTGTGAGTTCAAATCTTGTCTTTGGACGTACGTGTTAATGCTGGTTTGCTGGCAGGATACTATGATGGCGTTATATTCCATCGGTGCGCATAATTTGTCTTTACTCCTGGATGTGAGGTTGACCGCAACGAAGGGTAGTACCAGGATTCTTGGTGCAGACGGGTGACAGGACAGGAACTGGTGCGGGAGGGGAATCGTTTTACGGAGGTGTGCCGTATTTGTCTATACTTGACTGGACGCTGATATCAGCGTCGTAGATGTCTTTGAGGACGAGATACACCCGCGACTGCGATTCGCTCACAGAGGACTCGTCGCTATGGCTAATAACGGAACGAAAAATTCGAATGATTCTCAATTCATTATCACTCTTGGTGCGACACGGTCCTCATTTCAGAATGATCCTTGAATTATGTTCAGACAGAGCCGATGAACTCCACGGGAAACATACACTTTTCGGGAGATGCGTCGGTGACACGGTATACAGTGCGTTTCCCGAAGGCTTTCCCTCCATCCTGGTTAACACAAACCAACAGATGTCATGAAAATCGGTGAAATGGGTAGGGCCGTAGTACCTGTAATCTATTCTTCGTATTGAAGACCGTTCGTAGAGATCGGTGAGGATGAACGGCCGGTATAGTTTGTCGCCCTTCATTTACTGCACATCCGGAAGGTCTAATTGCCTTGTAGTCCGCCGAAGATCAGGGGTATCCGTATACTGGAGAACCCTTTCGATGATATTGTCCCACGAATCACAGCCGAGGAAAAGCGTGCTCAGCAACGGGCAAAGGAGCAATCTCAGCGGGAGCGAGAGGAAATGGAGCGGAGGAAAGGTGCTAAAAAGTAAGTGTTCAACAATACTCAACTCATGAGAGTCTCTGACCATGTTATCAGAAATGTTCAACTGCTCAGCTTTGATGATGAGGAAGGCCAGGAAGTGGTGTTCAAGAAAAAGACCATAGTCCGACCTGACCGTCAGTGTGTTGATTGGCTAATCCATTTGGATCTAACAATTGTTTAGTACAAGAGGATCCTGAGCCGGTCATGAAAGTACCGGACTTTGTAACTAAACCTCCAATGAGCTCAAAAGCAGCTAGTGATAAACCTGTGGTAAGTGGTTTCTCCAACCGTAAGCCATTTGCATTCTGATTGCCATTGTAACAGGCTGAGAAACCCAAGAAGAAGGCTGATGATGATCTCACGAAGATCCGCGAGCAGCACGCCAAGAGTCAGACGGCGGACCAGATGGCACGCAAGACTGAGATTGAGAAGATGGAGGCGGATATTCGGAAGCTGAACAAGAAGCGGGATGGAATGATAGCGACGACGAGCCATCGAAGAAGAAAGCAAAACGGTCGTACTTGCAAGAAGAGCTGTCCAAGTACAGCAAGGGTCGCGGACTGCACAAGAAAGGTAAAAAGAAGGACGAAGGGGACGTGCTCGCGGCGCTCAACTCGTTCCGGGGTGCGTTGCAGAATACAATGGCACTGGACGACGACGAGCCCGCTATTGCCGTGGGGAAGGCGGGGAAGGGGGAATCCGCCTGTCGGGGAGGAAGACCCAGGGATGGAGGTTGATGACGATATTGGGTTTTTGAGCCATGCTCTGCATTTCCCGAAGGATGACGGGGAGGAGAGCAGGAAGGCGGAGCGAGACTACGAGGTTATTGATCCGAGGGCAAGAAAGGCAATCGCCATGGAGGAGGAACGAGAGCGTAAGAGGGCGATGAGATCGTCCAAGGGGCATAGACGGTAGTCCTCTGGGCTGAAACGAAGACAAGTAGTTGGTTGTTTCTTTCTAAACTACGTGAACAAGGACTGTTCTGTCGATACATCTAAATCTGTCTGTAGGTAATTGTGCTATTCTCCTCTGGATCGCGTCAATCGAAACGATGTCAGTGTGGCGGTATTCCACTGAGAAGCCAAGGCATCCTGTCGTGATTCCTGTATTGTTTCAAGAAGGGATACTTCATTCTCGTTGATTCCGTAGTAAATACAAATGCATAGCGTGGTCAGGCGCGAAAATGCACCCGCTTTGGTCGCTGTATGGGAAAGTTGGTCGATGAGGATTTGAGTTTCTTCCGAAGAGAATGACTCGACGGTCAAATCCAAGACGGATGACAACACAGTGCGACTAAGCTTGAAAAAGGCGCCAGAGGCTTCGGCGGCGTAATAAATGTTCAATCGCAGGAGGGTGCACTGGGAGAGCTGCAGGAATGCGGAAAGCCGGTCAATCTCCTGTGTCCTGCTCACTTGTCCCATCTCCAAGTCTTCCAAGTTGGGAAGGAGAAGGAAATCTAGGATTGTATACAGATAAGCGTACACCTTTTGAATGGAACAGTGGCGGATGCGCCGGTCCGCCTTTTCCATGAGGAAGGGACTAGAGGCATTGAGGAAGAAGGCGACGTGGATCAGGTTAGGGCAATGTAGGAGTAGGTCAAAGTCAGAGCGCAAGTGGAAAAAACCCTTGTAATGTGTGAGAGAAATGGGCATCTGCATGGTATATTGGAGATTGGTCAAGGAGAGATCCATCATTTGCAGAATCGGTGCTTGGAGGAATGGCTGAAGCGATCCGTCTGGGATGTCACGGGGGAGGTCGTATTTGGCGCATGTACTAGAGATTACGACTTCCTCGAGAAACGGAAGTGGCCCAGTGCACTCGCCAAAAACGCCCTTGATAGCTTCGGAAACCGAACATGTCCGTTCAAATGTGAGGCGAAGGTATCTGATTCGAGAGGCATACTTCGCAAGGTAGGCTTCTATGGGCCCTCTTCGCACTTCGATGGCCAGATCCAAAGAATGATTTTGAGATCGCTCGAGAAAAGCCTCCATATGCGGGATGCGCTTCTTATTAATGGGGAGCGACACGTAGACGTTTGACCATAACATTGGCGTAGACATCATTATGTCCCTCCACCAAAAGCACACTGCCGAGAGGGCCCGTGGCGCTTCAAAGCTGCACAAGGGAGGCCAATATCGAGGGGATTCAGCAATGGGTGTGGAGATATTGTCCGTGTTGGCAATGGAGAAGATGTGAATGAGGACGTCGCGAGGAAGGACACGGACTGGCGCAAGTAACCCGCTGCGCCGCTCTATCTGTGTACGGAGCCCATCTCGATGGCGCTTTAGATTCTCAAGAATCAGGTCGAATACCGCTTCCAGAGACCTGATCTGCCGATCGATGGCGACCAAGTTGGATTCTAGGACGTCGATGGCATCGCTGACCGCTACGGCGGAGGGAGGATGATTCATGTAGCGTAGGATACTCCAGACATCGGAATCTGATAGAAGCGTAGGGGACATGTTCGGGGAGGGGAAAAGGTGGGCAAGCAAAGCCGGCGTGTTCAGAACTTCTGGCCGAGTGAAAAGTGGTCTGCGCAAGCAGCTTCAGATTGTGTTAGTGAGAGCCTAATGCAGAGCTAATGGAGACTCAGTAAGGTGGAAAGTCCAAGACATTTGACCAGACATACCAAATCGTTTCCGAAGGGGATGAGAGGAGGAGGATACCTTGAGTCCGATGACATAATGCGATCGAACTCCGTAGGATGGATGGTCACAGCGTTCTACGAATAGAACGCTGCGTTGGGAGCCCATGTGGCCCAGTTCACGCCAGCCTGCTCAGGTCGAGTTCAAGGTCTTCCTTCAATTCTTCCCATCAAATCCGATCTGCGAAATCCCCCATCGCAGTCCGACGTCGGTCTGGAGTTCCGAAGTTTTCCCAAGTCGGTGGCTACCCGGCGACTTGCTCACTTCGAAAGTCGAGAAAGAACTTTGCAAAGGTCCAATAAGGAGGCTGAGCGGTGCTATGAGATTACTAATCCGAGGCCGAGGAACAAGAGGCGCAAGAGATCGAGCAGATCGTCGAAGGGGCACGACAGGCAATCTGAGCTCTCAGTTGAACTTGTCTCGATTGCCGCCGCCGTCATAGTCAAAGTAATGCTAGACGTTGTTACTATTTACGCCTACTACATTGATATATGACTAGATCTAACTAATAGTCAAAGGAACAGCAATTCAGGATACGAAATAGAGAACTGTAAGCTGTCAATTTCTAAAAGCTGCGGCAATGTGGCAAGCTGCTCTTTAGGTAGACCCGGCAGATGAAGTTCCTCAAGGCGGGGACTGTCGCATTGTGCAGTCGAGGAAAAATGATCCCGAGACTGCAGCATTGCCTTGAGGCCTTGCTCAATCATTATTCCGAGGCCTATTGACTGATCCTTTCCAGAGAACTTTGGATATTCAACATCTAGACTGGGAACAGTGGTGAGGACCGTGAGGCGAGGAAATGCAGCTGCTCGGTCTGGGGTATGGGACAACTGTGCGTAAAACTCCACGAAATTGTCATTGTCGAGGTTCAGCACAGCTACTAGGTTGGTAACCGATGAAAGCGATGTTCGACCCAGGTCGAGGAACGAGCAATATACTGCAGCTTCGCAATGAGAGGATGATGATAGTACTGTGTCGATGGTACACTGAGAAGCGTCGATGAAAGAGGAGATACAGTTGATCTTGGAGAGCGTTCCTATTTCAAGCTGCTTCAGATTAGGAAGGAGGAGGAAATTCAGAATCTCGAAGTCGCCGGAAGTGACGGTGATTCTCCGAATGGAAAGGTTATGAATGCGGTGCGCAGGTCCCTGAAGAGGACTCTTACGATCCTTGCGTGACAAGAATACATAGAGGAGTTTAGGGCAGTCTACAAGGACATCAAAGTCAGAGGCGATTTGGACCTGAGCCTCGTAATGGGTAAGGGATGGCGGCATCTGCATGGTATATCCCACCCTGGTGGAGTACAGATCCATTCTCGTTAGGAGAGGTGCGTCGAGAATTGGTCGCTTTGAACCTTGTGGGAGGTCAAATTGAAAAGCGGGCTCGCGACAGTAGTCCGGGGTAAGAACTACTTTCTTAAGAAGAGGTAAGCGTATCTCGCATCGACCCTTCTCCATAAAGCTTCCAAGTACTCTGTATAGGAAAGCGCCAGAGACCTGGAGGAATCGTATTCGACGACTCTGCTTTCTCAAGCAGAGCGGTATTTCGCGACTTTGCCCCAACAACTGCAGATCCAATGGGTGGCCGCGAGATCGCTCTAGAAAAACTTCCAACTTTGGGACGTCCCGTTCTCGAACTGGCACACGCAAATACACAGCCGACCACAGTGCGCCGGTAGACATGACGACATCCCTCCAGTAGAAACACACTTGACAAAGGACTCGCGGCACGCCAAAGTCAACGTTCAGTTCGACAGTGGTAGCGAGTTGAAAGATGCGGATGAGGATGTCGCGCGGAAGGGCGCGAACCGGCGCATACATTCCGCGACGCCGTTCGAGTTGGGTGAAAAGCTCTTCCCGACGCCGCTTCTCATTCGTGATAACAAGGTGGAATATCGTTTGGAGAGCAGCGATCCTCTGGTCAGAGATGTCCACTTTGGATTGTAAGATGTCCAACTCATCGGCCGCTATCACTGGGGGTGTCTTCATATAGCGGAGAGTATGCCAGACATCGGCGTCCGTTACGCACGAAGCCGATTTTTGCGACATGGCGTAATAGACGAAGGAAGATCTGGAAGGAAGGGAAGCGGTGGATTCGACGTGGGGAGGCGAGATCAATGCGGTCAGATTTTGGGACCTGACGACGTGGCCTATGCAAGCCAGGAGGACTGCACAAAATGTTGGCCCAAACCTAGGTCAGTGTCAATAAACGAGGCAAGCCATCAGATGCGTTCGACCAGACATACCGAATCTGAACACAGTCGTTGTGTGGAAGTCGTCAGAGTCAGAAGGGAAGGGCGACTGGCGCCCAAACAAGCTTAAAGCTTAAAACTAAGTTGACCAATGATAGCGATACAATTTGGATTCAGTAGTGATTTTTGAGTAGTCTTGTGAAGGGCATGGAGAGCAACGAGTAGTCGCTACTACCAGGTGATAGTACTCGTATTCCCGTTCCTAGACGTTCCTCCTGGGCGCTGGATGTGGAGGAAGACGAGAGTAGTTGACGATGACATAATTTGATCGAAACCTCTTTTCTTCAGATTCAAACGTTCAAAGTCTCCCCTTCATTCTCTGTCACTGTTGCTTACTACCCAGTCCGAAAGTTTGGCCGTACGACCTGACGAAAGCTCGTTCAAACCCTCACGGAATGCGACACGCCGTTAGGGCAGACAGCTATTGTTCGTTGGCAATTAATCTTGTCCCACTGGCCATGTCGGAGCATTAAGTCGCACGTCAAGTATCCAACAATCATCGACTTTCTGCTCTCTTAATCTGCGCCAAGAGAAACGGCAAGCACCCATAACGACTTCCGACTTGTTCTGACAAGCATTGCATGAATGCATACATACCTCTCATTCCCCGTCGCGCCCACTGTCGCTTTCCTTATGCCGGGAGATGTTTATTCAGACTAGCATGCAGCGGTTTGACTCCAAGCTACTCCTTATGTTCGTCGGCTTTCCACACGTCACCGTTGTTTTCACTCACAACTCCGTGCACCGGCGTACTAAGGTATAATTATGCTCTCTGTCTTGATCCTCGACTGACGAGGAGGCTAAGGATCTGCTACTGATCCTCATCATGTCGAGCGCTCTGTCCAATACGTTTCGCAGCGAGTGAATGATGGACTGAGCGCGCCTTCAACTGTCGTGTACTTGTGGTGACTATCCAGGAAGTACTATAAAAGCCACGGGTTCCTTATGCTCACTGTCAACTACTTACTGCTACTTCTCCTTTCCTTCTTCCGACAAACAAACTTTGGCCAGCCTGTCACCCTTTTGTGTCATTCATTCATTCATTCGTTCTTTCATTCTTCGGGCAAATTTTTTCAACAATTTGAAGCAAGTCCCTTCATCTCGTCGTGGAGCTTGGCGCTAATTCTATTCCTGGCAGTCAACAATGTTCTCCAAATTCGCGGCGATTTCATTCCTGCCTCGCTTTCAAGTTGATGCCCACCAGCGTTGTCTCCAGCCCGGGTTTATGTCTGTCCTCCGAGTCTCCATCCTCCGAGTCTCCATACCCTCCAGCTCCTTGACTCACCCCTAGTACCAGCCCAGCGTGGATGGTACTTTGGGTTAGGCAACCACCACCACGTCTCATTCAACAACTGGGGCGGGCCACGCGTCCCTGTCCAACTTTGACACCTTCTACGGCACCGACGACTTTGCGCACTTGAACTTTGAGCAGGTCAGCAGGAAGTGGTGGTATGCCATGCGCAGGCTCAGATTGAGGTTATTCAGCAGCGCCTGGTTGTCCTGCAGGAGCCGGCCAAGCGCGTTATCGCGGAGCTGGTGTGCGGGGTGGAGACGCAGGCTGTTGTGTATGTCGTTCTTTCTTATCATGGGGCTGAGTTGTGGTTTGGTAGATTCGAGCTTGGGCTCCGCCGCAGCTCTGGCCACCAAGTCGGCTACGACGCCGTCATCGCGGGCCACGTTCTTCGACTCGGAAGAGGATCACGGCGCGCTGTCTATGGTACGTATACCCCCGAAACCTCCGCTGCTTGCAACTACTAAACCCATTTTTTTATACTAGCACGACTTTGGCTGACGTTGTCCAGAGCATCGTCGCTGTCGGTGGTCATAATTGTAACGACAACACGTCGCCGTTGGTGAACAGCGCATACTTTGCTGCCTGGAACGCGTACCCCCACTCTTTCTAAACTCGCTTGCCTCCTTCTAGATGCTCCAGAACACGTTGGTCTTGCACTTGGAGTTGTAGCATTTTTTTTGGCAGTTCTTGGTGAGGAATATCAACGTCGTGATACCATATTTCATAAGCATGTTGGCTAATTGTTTGCTCTACTTAATTATTACGGACTTTTTAACCTTGCTATCAATTATGAGCCATCGTCGTGGTCTTGGAAACCGTTCCACCTCAAACGTCGTAGTTCTAACAAACACGCCACATGTTCCGCTACCTCTAGAGTTATACGATAGCTCAGCTACTGCCAATTCTTCTCCTTGCATATCGAAAAGAAGAAACTACAATGTCCCTCCTCACCGCTATGACAACTTATAGATTTTGCGCCACACTTCTGGTCACATACCCTCTTCTTCAACTGATCTACACCTTTCTACTCTCCACACCAAGGAATGAGTCTAAGGAATATGAAATTATCGGTCCAGCTATTACGACATACAAAGGTAAAAAAATCATCTTCACAGTTCTTTTATGCATACAGATCGTCCATCAGCAGCCTCGTCAGCAAAAGCCGACATTGCCAGTCGTGGTGCCCGCAGGAGCGCTCGACCCTTCGCCCTCCGGAACTTGAAGTTGTTGCCGAAGCCGCGCGATTGTTGGAGGTTCTAGTGAAAAGTCATAAGCGCTTTAAATATGACTGCTAAGAAGACGTCACATACCTGCGAGAACATCTCGTAACGCCTGATATCCTGATCAGACACGGACCGCCTGGCATACTTCATCGCCTCCTCGAAGTGTTCCCGCGTTATTTGCGGCACAGGGTCTTCTTCCTCGACATCCTCCTCCATCTGATCATCTCCACCAGCCTCGTCCTTTGCCTGCTTTTCCCGTGTCCGTCTTATGTCGGCGTCGATCGACTCCCGGATAGCAAGCTTCGCAGCTCGCTGGCAAATTTCCGTCAAATCGGCACCAGAGAAGCCGTGCGTGTTCTTCGCAAGGAAACCCAAGTCAACCTCGGGCGATATAGGGGACTTCTTCAAGGCTGCTTTCAAGATGGACAAGCGCGATACTTCGTCTGGCAAAGGAATGTAGATGAGCTGGTCGAGACGACCAGGACGGAGGAGAGCCGAGTCAATCTGATCGGGCCTGTTGGTCGCACCGATAATGAACACGTTCTTCTTGGCGTTCATACCATCCATCTCCGTAAGGATCTGGTTGAGGACACGGTCACCTGCACCTCCACCGTCGCCACCCCCTCCTCCACGAGCCTTGGCAATGGAATCCAACTCGTCGAAGAACATCACGCAAGGGGCGGCAGCGCGAGCCTTGTCGAAGACGTCGCGGACGTTGGCTTCAGACTCACCGAACCACATGGTGAGGAGTTCGGGACCCTATAGCAGCCCATTCAGCATCTGGATACATGGAAGAGCACGCAACAACAAACCTTGATACTGATAAAAGTTGGCATTACACTCGTTGGCAATGGCTTTTGCCAACAGCGTCTTACCGTACCAGGAGGACCATAGAACAAAACACCCTTTGACGGCGACATTCCGTACTTGATGAACTTTTCGGGGTGGTCGACGGGGTACTGCACGGTCTCCTGCAGTTCGAGCTTGACCTTGTCGAGACCACCGACGTCGTCCCATGTGACGGTGGGCACCTCGACAACGGTCTCGCGGAGGGCAGAGGGGTTGGAGGTACCAAGAGCGAAGCGGAAGTTGTCCATGGTGACACCGAGCGAGTCGAGCACCTCGCATCGATGGTGTCCTCGTCAAGGTCGATGAGATCCATCTTTTCACGAATCTGCTGCATGGCGGCTTCTGAGCAGAGGGAAGCCACATCGGAACCGACGTAACCGTGGGTGTCGGCGGCGATCTATATAATACATTAGACATGGATTGAAGACGCGTTATAGTGCTATTTACCTGCTCCAAGTCAACATCATCAGCCAACTTCATGTTCTTGGTGTGAATGCGGAGAATCTCGAGACGACCAGTGGGATCAGGGATACCGATGTCGACTTCACGGTCGAAACGACCGAAGCGACGGAGGCGGGTCGATAGAGTTGGGTCGGTTAGTAGCAGCCATGACGACAACGTTGGAACGTGCTTTTAAGCCGTCCATGAGGGTGAGCAGCTGAGAAACAACACGGCGCTCGACTTCTCCGTTGGTCTAAGGAATTGTCAATATTTGTTAATAAATAAGATGACAAGAGTCGGACCTTCTCTCGCTTGGGAGCAATGGAGTCGATTTCATCAATGAAGATGATGGCGGGTGAGTTCTTCTCGGCCTCCTCGAATGCCTTTCGCAAGTTGCTCTCACTCTCTCCAGCCATCTTACTCATGATTTCGGGGCCGTTGATTAGGAAGAAGAATGCACCCGTCTCGTTCGCAACCGCACGGGCCATGAGGGTTTTACCCGTTCCAGGGGGACCAAACATGAGAATACCGCGGGGAGGCTTGATACCAATTGACTTGAAAAGTTGTGGGTGGCGAAGGGGCAGCTCGACGAGTTCACGAATCTGGGCCATCTGCTTGCGGCATCCACCAATGTCGTCGTAGCCAACGTCGCTGAGATTTGATTCTTCGTCTTCGCGCTTGACCGGGTCGCCCTCTGTATGGGTATAAAGTCAGACGTGCCCATGTGATTGGAATGGACAGTAGGCTACGTACCAGTATGGATGACGGTGTCCTGGGCGACTATACAGAACTCGGCTGGATCTGTCTCGATGACCTTGAACTCGACGGTACGCATGCCTCCCGAACGAGGAAAGTGTCGCCCTTACGGACTGGGCGGTAAGCTAAAAGAGATTGTTAGCAGAGAAATGGGTAAGATGGGTGTTACAGACCTTCAAGGAAATAAGGCTTGAGGTAAACCTCAAAGATATTGCCGCTAAGGCCCTCCACCGAGTCATCGAAGGGAAGGATGTGGACGCGCTTGCCGTACTTGATATCGAGGCAGGGATGGACGTTGACAAGGTCACCGAGCTTGACGCGCAGGTTGTTGCGGGCAACCTTGTTCATCTGGATTCGACCCTCCTCGACATCGTCCGAGCTCAGACAGATGAGCACCGTGTCTTTACGCTTCTTGCCGCTGTACAGCTATTAAGCACGGCGGCGCCACCTACACAGCTGTTACTCACCGGATGATAATCGTGTCGCCACGGAATAGAGACAGCGTCTCCATTGTGGCGGGGTTCATTGTCGCGACTGTTAGGGACAGGTTAACAGCCCGTCGTCGCTGTATATCGCAGTGCACTCACCAGAGTTGTCATCTGCCGTGGACTCGTCGACAATCAGACGGTTAGGGCTGTAAAAAGAGGCGCTTGTCATCGTTGTGGACAGCGAGCAGGACGGCGGGGACATACGATTTCTTGGGGCGGAGAATGGCGGTGGAGACATCGTTGGGGCCCGGCTGGGGCGCGGCGCCGCTTGGATCAGCCATGTCGAGTCGTGAAAAGGTGGTGGTTATAAAGTAAAAGGGTCAGCGCTGTTATAAAGAGACTAGCGAAGGACGCGCGTCCAAGGCGTGACAGAATGCTGATAAATCCGTCACATACGTGGCGTCACGATTCTATCACCTTCCCCGAGTTTCTCGACCATCTTTCTAAGCCGGGTGTCCCCTGGCGCTCTCGGTATCCTGCAGTATATAACTGGGGAGTATCGTGAACTTGTTCTTGGGTCACCCTTGAACTCGGCCGCTACTTTTCTGCTCTTCTCTCCAATCTAACCTAAGTAGTAATGCACTGCACACAAAGTATCGCCTATTCTACGCGTTTCGCAATCACATTTGATGCTTGACGGACTGTCAACTCGTTCCTAAGGGTTCATTCTCTGTTTCAGTTCTTCGTTACTAAAGTACCGTCGATAAACACATCGTAAATTCTACCAACGTTACAGTCAGCCCCAACGCATACTCATCATACTTAGTACAAGTAAGTACAACCAATCTAAACCTGATCAACCAAAATAGGACTCTTTCAGGAAACAATGTTCATCCTTCTCGAGCTGCCTTAGCGCATACTCGTTCCATTGAGCATAAAACCCCTCAAGCGGCCGAGACGACGATTGCCGCAATCCCAGTATCTCCTCCCCTCATCATCCGTCGCATCGGACGCGTCATGAATACGCCGCGCATTCTGACAGAAAGATTATGTGGGAGATTCTGCAATGATGGATGACATCTAGAACAATTCACCAAGTCTGTCCGCAGCTGGCCGTTCAGTGTATATTCTGATAAATTTAAATCATCGTGTATTACAGGCCCAAAGCGATATACGGCTTTTAATCTAGATCTGTGCGCAGCAATTCCAGCGCTCGTGCGCTGCGCGGCTCGATAGAGCACCGAAAGGGGGCCGTTTGACTGCAGTCATTAAGCTCAATCAAGATCGACGAGGACCGCACGAACCTCACCATCCCCGGCAACTGCCCAACCGACACAGCAACCTCGTCCTTTGAACTTGCCTTTGACACATTGAAGACGGCCAGAGTCATAGCGATAGATAAAAAGACAGAGGCTTCCGTGAGAGCCCGACCTACAGAGCCACGTCAGTCATATTCTTCCGGACCAAAAGAAAGATAACGACCGACCAACACAGACTCTCCTCCCAAACCCGAACATAATCTCCCGCGGATCCGGTTGCGCATTTGCGCCCAAAAAGCGCTCTGGGTCAAAGTGCTCAGGGCTCGGGTACACGTCTGGATCGTGGCACATTTGCCTTCAGCGAGTCAGTCGCCCCAGAAGCGGGAGATGAAAGGCTTACCACAAATTGGGCAGCACAATCGCGCCCTTTGGAATTAAATGTCCCTCGTAGACATCGTCCTGGGAAGTAGCGTGAGGCAGCCCGCTGGGAAACGCAGTGTGCCACCGAAACACTTCGCACAAGACTGCTTCGATGTAAGGCAGCTTTCCCGCCTGGCGGTCAGCAAGTAAAGGAAGCCGGTCCAGTCCAATGACCGTATCGATTTCGCGCTGAGCTTTCGCTTGAACAGAAGGATACAGCAGCATGGCCTTGAAGAAGACGTAAATGGTAATGACCGTCTACAACTCGAGGACATGAGTAGGAGCAAAAAACAGGTATCAGACTAACCGTGCCTGAGCCTGCTGAATAAAGCGACATTGCGCCATATTTTACAACGTTCTCGTCCTCCCCAGCGCCAAGGTGGGTAGACACAAACGAAGGCGGGGCATTTCCTTTGGTCTAAGATGTACCATCGGTCACGCTGACATTTCAAAAAAAGAAACATAGAGTCACCTTCTATTCTTTCGCCCAGTCAAAAGGCTGCGTTGCAATATAATCTACAGTTTGCTTCCACAGTTTGGCCGTTCGTTTAAACGAGGCGCCAGGCAGCCAGGCGGGTAGATGTCGCACTAGTAAGGCATGGTCAGCTAACCTGTCATGTAAAGCAGAAGGTACTAGGAAGCTCACGAGCAGGAAAGCTGTTAACGAGGTAGTCGGGCGACCCAGCTAGAGAGAACTCATCCACCGCTTTTTCGACTTTTTCAACCAATGGATCGTTGGGCCCTACAACATTGTAGCCATACGTTATGCGAAGAACTATCGACGCGATGTTACTAGTAACATTGTCAATCCTCGCAGTAAACACAGAGCCGAAGGGTACTTGCTCGTGTATATGCACATGCAGATCATTTGGGCTCTTCATCAAGTTCCTGAGGAATTTACGCGTTTCCTCCTCCTGGATATGATAGACCTGAGATACACGGGTCTCCCCAATCACCTTGTGCACGAGTCTGCGATGGAGGCGCAGAAGCGGGCCGTAGCGCAGGAGCAAGATGCCTTCTCCCCACCCGCAGAGCTCAATCATCGGGAACGGGGGACGGTCAGAGTACATCGCGGATCGGGCGTCCAGGAGTTCTTTCGCGATTTTGAAGTCGTTCAAGATGACGATGGGCTGGCCGAGAACAGTAACTGAGATGATTTTGCTGCCTACGAACGTCACATATCATCAATGCGAGAGTTGATTTTAGACGAACCGTACTGTTTGCTCCACTGCGCCCATGTTGACCACTCCTTCTGCGAAGGCAGGTCAAACAGATTTCCGATGATTGGCCACCCTTTCGGGCCGGGCGGCAGGAAGCGCCGCCTGCGAGTGTACTTTGCTAGAAGCAGACCGCAAATTGCGAAGACGAAGAGAGGCAGGTAGAGATTCAACTCCATTGTCAACAGGGAACCTAGGTAGACAGCTGCAAGAAAGCACGTCACTCTACGAGCTTCCTCGCAGCATCTTTATGCAGCACTCTCACGGGAAGACGTCGTCGGCTAGTCAGCAGTGTCAGTGTCACCCGCACGCTTTAGCACCTAAAAGTCGAACAATTATAGCGGGGTGCCAAAGGACATATGACTATGAAAATGCCTACATGCCTTTAGAGATCAACAGAAACTAGAGAGTACCACTCACTGTTGATATGGTTTCCTGAATGCAATAAGTACATTTACAGATCTAGACAGAGGTCTGTTGTTGGTTGGCCAATGCAATGAGTCAGAGACACCAAGAGGGGTATTACAGCAATGTCTAAGCGTCGCCAGCGCGCGAGAATGAGGGATTTTAGCTACCATTAGCAGGAACTTGAATTGCAAGTGAGAGTTAGAAAGCAGTACGGACCGGTGATCCGGATGGCTGTTGGCCGTCCACGTGCCCCACCTCTAGCCTACACTTGGTTTCTCCCGTTCACCTGTTCAAGTTGAAATCGTGAGTTTTCATACCTTGTTCATTAAGAGAGCCTTTTCAGTGATAGCAATTCAACTCTCCTAGATTAATATAATTAGCAATCAGGGAGCTATTTCTGTGAAATCTTGCTTTTTCTTTAGACATCCCTGTGGTGCCAGCCTGTTCGGAATATGTCGGTCGAGGTCGAATCCCCGAGTACTTTCTCAGATTCAGAGGTCTTCGATGTTCTACGATTCATGAAGGAGGCTCCTCTCCCCTCGCCCGACGCGTTCGAGACTGAAAACTCCGAATTGAACGCTCTCGATGAGCGCATCCGCTCCTCGAGCAGATATTCCATCTGGTTCTCGCGAGCTGACGCCGAGATCGCGCACACGCATCAAACGCCGCCGTGCAATGTATGCCCCCGTGCGTATCCTTCCTCGTGACATCCGTATTCGCATATGCGACGCTCCCCGAGAGTCATCTACGCAACGCCTGGCCACCCACGTCCTATTTCAACTTTCGTCAACCCCGGAGTCTGCTATTGTTGGCGGGATGTCATGATATCCACTCCATCGCTGTGGTCCAGCGTCGTTTTGTCCAGCGTCGTTTTGCAGCTTCCCATCAGGGAAGAGAATGTTCCTCGAGTAGAGGCATGTCTCGCGTATTCCCGCCGGGATTATGCGCTGGATCTGAAGTTACGGGTTTCGCCTGGATGCTCGCTTTCCTGTTTGTCGCGGGAGTGTAGACGATTCAGGCGTCTCTATTTGCATCTTTTCGGCACGTCGGTCGGTGAAGCTATCCAGTGGCTGCTACCGGCGCCCAGTGCCGATTTACTTCTTCTTGAGGAGGTTGGCTGCCGCATGATGAGTGACAATCGGGGCAGAGCACTACGCGTCCTTTGGCACAGCCATTTCTTCATGCACCTATGCTCGCTAGAACGACGGTTCTAGGGAGGGATGCTGGATACACAATGCGGATGCCATTGTCCCTTACGCATTATGGTGGGACTTTTCAGGATTTATCTTCTTGTGGACTGTCCCAACCTCGTGGAAGTGTACTTCGCTTCCAATGGTCTTACAAGGGCTCCGGACGATCATGTCCCAGATGGCCGCGTGAAACGTATTCGACATGCTGGCCTTCGGAGGATTATCATTGTCCGAATTGAATCTCTGGACTTTCTCCAACTCCCCAGTCTGTCAGAATGTGTAATTCGATCGGATGGGCCTGTCTGCGATAGGCACGAGAACTGTGAATGTCTCGCTGCGTTCCTTCATGCATCACACTGCACCCTCACGCACTTGAAGCAGCACTTTGCTCTCGGCTATCGTAGTGTATATGATGCGTTTTTCGAACTGGGAAGGTCCAGGTTGATGGCGTTAACGACGCTTGATTTGGACACGAACAGGGAACACACCATGGACGCGGTCGTACTCAGAGTAAGAAGCCCGATTTGTGAGCGGAGTGGCGTCGGCTATAGAGGCGCTGAATCTTCCCTCCAGTAAATGCACGCTTCTTGACAGATGCCAAGTCAGATCGGACTTGCTAAGAGAACGCTCGATAGCTAGATCATGATCAAGGCGGCCTGAATCACAAAGGGCACCGATAGCCTACTTGTCATTCTCCTTGTGGTAGTATGCGAATGACACGGAATACCACTTCATCTCCAGAGGTACGAAAGGGCTGATCAGGCGCCACATATTTACACAGAAACTCATTCGCCATATGACCATTGTACCTTCAAAGTGTGCTAGCCTTCTTCGCCGCACTGCTTCATTCAATGATCTTCGTATTATCCCACTCTCACACAGCGTGCACTCAACATCGGACTCCATATTTATTACCACCGGCTTCTATAACTCTCTTTCTTCCGACTGCCACAAAAGTTCCCATAACGCGACGCGGATCATCCTCGTTTACTCCCATTGTGCAGTATACCGGTTCAATAATCGCAGCCTTGAAGTCCTCGGTGCACACTTGTTACCATGTGTTACCGTAGAGTCGCGCTCCAACTCGCCATGGATAGAACCGGACTGCCAAGGAGCGATTGCTCTCGGTTTCCCACTTCTATCTTCTGCTTGGGTAGATGCCATCCTTATTTTGACGGTTCCGACAAGGTGGCAATGGTATGCTTCTCAGATGCTCCACCTCCATCTGATCTCAGCTGAGCGCGTACGCCATTGAGTAAGACAATATTCACACCAGAAAAAAGCGAAAGAATTTTTGGTATTGACTGTAAATTGTACGTACGAGTAAATCATATGTACCTCCGTTACCACCGCATCTCACGATTGAATTTCCACATGTAAGGGGCAGTGTCAACCGCCGTCATCTCGGCTCTGGAAGTGACAGACGCGACTGAGCTGGCACCGGCGACAGTAGGAGAAGGATCACTCATGGAATCCGAAGAAGGGTTGGCAATGCCAGATGCGACTGCTTCGGCATCGACGGAAGTTGAAGCTGCGTCGGTAGAAGACGTGCTGTCGGTAGACATCGAGGTAGGTTCCGAAGAGCTAGAAGATGAGGCGGAAGACGCGCCGTAGACTTTGACTTGGAGGGCGTCTATGGAAGTTGAAGAGGGCGTAGCGGAAGAATCCGAGCTAGCCGAGGTAGACTGGACAGAGTTGGAGGTCATCATAGACGAAGCCGAGTCCTCCTCCTCGTCATCGGCCATAGCAGAAGGAGTGCTGGAAGCAGTGACAGTGACAGTCTGAGTCTCGGTGATGGTCGTGTATGTCGCACTCTCGTCTTCCGCGCTCTCCGTGTCCTCCTGTGGGCCGTTCGGCTCAAAGACCAGAGTCACGTTCTGCGGCGCCGCTTCCCTCTCGCCTAAACTCGTAGCACTTTCCATAACTCCTCCATCGACGATATCAGACGCATCCTCCGTATCGTCCTCCTCCCGAGAAGTGGAATTCGACGGAGCAGACATGGGAGCGATGACGTTGGTATCGACATAGTAGATGAACGTTTGACTTTGCCTAGGATTGGTCGACTCGGTGTCATTGCGGCAACGATTGACGGTCATAGGCGCGGGTGCGTCAGGCGTAGAGTCATAGGTGGCGCACCACGCAACGACAGTGAGGTTGCCGGAATCAGTGAGGGGAAAGTGAAGGCGAACGTATTTGATGTTACGGTTCTGCGAGGCGTCCATCGTATTGTCCGCCACCATGTATGTAGTCGTAGCGTTGGTGTCCGACGCGTCCAATTCAAAGGGTTTCTTGTCAGTGTTCATGTAGAGGGATCCAAGCTTCTTTTGTGCGCCAGCGTCGTTGGTCAACTAAAGTAAATGTTAAAACTGTGAAAACATACAACGCATACATTCACGTACCATGAGAGCAATTGTTCCAGCGGGGGCACTTTCGTCGACACGTCGTTCCATGGGTTCAGAGCTACGACGAGCAATGGCGCGATGGGTGGGAGAGACGATAAAGGACTGGCCATGTTTGTTGTGCACGAGGACTGTGGGAGACGAACGGCGGTCATGGACGTTGACACGGTCGTGATCACCGTTGACAATGACCTTGGAGGCGTCGTGCCAGTCATGGTGGTGGTGGCGGCGACGGTGATGGATATGGACGTGCTCGTTGTTGCCGTTCACAACAACCTTGTCGCGGTCGTCATCGTGGTGTCGATGATTGTCGTGGATGCGGACATGGTCATCATTGCCGTTGATAACGACCTTGTCATCGGAGTGAGGAGCGCGACGAGTGTAGGCTTTGCGGTCGAAGAAGGCTTGGTCAGCGGCGCGCTTCCCAACCTCAACCTTGATAAGCGGGAGGTCATCGTCTAGTACGACAATTCGCTAAAAAGTTGAATATATGCGTCAGAAAAAGGGCGAAAACAATAGAAAAAAAGGAACTAACCGGCTTGTGCGCCTTCTCGTGCTCCTTCCCGCCCTTAGCGTCATGCTTCCCGCCCTTATCGTCGTGCTTCCCGCCCTTCTTGGAGTCGTGCTTGGCCTTGGCGACGCGAGCAGGCAGAGGCAAGAGCGGGCTGCCCTTCTGAAGGCCATCGTCCTTTGACGCGACAGAAGACGAATGGCGGGCCGAGATGACCGCCGCGTCGACGGAGCTGACAGCGGCGAGAGAGGCGGCGGCGGCGAGGAGAGCGAAACGGGCAGTCAAGTAAACCATATCGAATGGATAATTAGAAATGAGAATAGAATGTAGATAGGCTGAGTTATTAGGTGGAAGACTCGACGATCACCAGATCAGAGGAGAAGGTTAAGGTAGGAGGGAAAGAAGAAATGGAGCTTGTTTTCGACGTGCGTCCTTCTTATACGGTGGCGCTATTTGCACCACTTTGGCCAGAAAGAAGCGCAACTCAGTCACGTGTTCGCTCCTCGCGCTCTATTTATGGACGCGCGAATTCTCTTCTTGCTTCGCTCCCTCTATCAATTTACAGAAAGGATCGCGAAGGCAAACGCGTACTAAATAAATGGCGCCATTTCTCTTCTCACGCCCTCCGCGTGTCGGGTGGAAGCAAGCGCGCTTCTAGGTCAAGCTTGAATTGACCAGCTTCTGGCCTTACAAGAACGCAATCTCATGCAGCCTATCTGCTATTACTTGAATGCTGCTCGCCCAACGTGTCGCAAAAAGCCAGAGACGACGACTGATCCGGATCCGCCGTAGATCACACCATCTGTCGAAACATGTCCGAAGCAGCCGTCAGTAAGTATGCGCATCAGTTGCTTGACGCGCCCACACCTTCACAGGATGCACAGACTGCCTTGTGATTGTCCTAATGCATTCTATCGCCGCTATCGTCGAATGATAGCGCCCAAATCATAAGTTGTTGGATAACCAAGAAACCTGCAGCGCTCGTGAAAAATACAGATCATGCCTGTCAATGTCATCCTCCTACCAACAAGAATGAAGATCATAAGTAAGTAGAAAACCAACATTCTTGCATTGCGGCTATCCGAACCGACATGTCCGATCACACCGGGTGCTGAAGCCGATTATCAATTTGTTCATGCAACGTTGCAACGTCACCGGTACTTCCATGAACGTTAACAAAATATCGACCTTTGTCCGCTGCAATTCCCTGAGGCACACCGCCTTCGCCAAGCCTATTGCCTGTCAGCTCAGATATCTATCCTCCAAAGTCTCCGATTCCATTCATCTTGTCTGCCCAGCCGACCTTACTGAATCATGCACAATCTAGGGCACACCCCTGCATCCCCCAGTGCTTCCTTAGGCCCCGGAGAATCCCTCGGTACCTCCTACCAGCTATCTTTCTCTGACCTTCTTCTCAACTATATACACGTAGAATCGCGTCTAGAGGCGCACGAGACTGGCCATAAGGCTCTTTACCAAGCTGGCTACCACGATACGCGCTATTTCTGGGAGCAGCCTATCGTGTGGGGTGATCACGACTCTTTCAGTAAGCGACCTCCATCTACCGTCACTTGATCTCTTGACTTAACTCCCAGACATGTGAACAATGTTCGTTACGGTAGGCCTCCTACCTCAGTTCCCCGCCTTCTAATCCGAACGCATTTACTCCAAGTGCGCTTCTTTGAATCAGTGAGCTACTCTTACTTGTTGTATACATATCCTGTTATTAATACCTTCTCAGAGCCGCGTCCACTGGATGAGATACCTAGGTTATCGTCT
>JADNRX010000611.1:0-29519 GCA_015501595.1 Hymenopellis radicata | reverse complement strand
GTCCGAACCATTTACCCCCTACATTGCGGCTTGAATCCGTGTTTCGCGATCCCATTGACGATGATCCTTCCCTATATCGTCTTGCATTCGGAAACGATTGTCCCACGCCTACGCAGGAAAACATTCTAGCCAGTTCCCTGTCAGATACAAAATCAAACATCGAGAACGTGGATCGTTCTCTTGAAAAAATCACCCAGTTACGACACGCCCTCTTAGCCGAAGTTGTAACGGTCGAGCGAGAGCTGCAGCTGTTGCGTGACCACCGCGACCAGTTGTCGCGCGCAGTCAGAGGAGGGAGCAGATTTTAGCTCCGATTAGGCGTATGCCTTCCGAGATACTCGCTCATATCCTTCGTTTCACACTTCGAAAGCCTGTACGTCGCACTCCGAGGAGGCCCGGTGGTTTACTGTCGTCTTCCGAGATGCCTAATCTTGCCTCGCAATGGGAATTGGATGCGATAGAGGACCACCTGGGCGAATATCAGCGAGTTTGCCATTGGTGGAGGCGAGACATTCTCAACTCTCCAGGACTTTGGTCCCAGCTCCTCGTCGTCCCTTGGCCCGACTACTTTGAAGATCCTGATTCACTCTATGCTCGTTACCTTACACAACACATAAGCCGCGCCGGACAGACCACTCTCGACGTTTACATCACATTGGCTGGGCATGGGCCATTTGAAGAAATGGCCCCACTCCCTCTGCAGGTCTTAACGATGCTGCACTCCATCGCACCTCGGATTCAAAAGCTACATATCGCGCTTCCCTCAAGGATGATCCGAGATCTTCATCCTCTTCGCGATGCCTTGATGTCTTTGAAGATTCTCAAAATACACAACATAACCCCCCAGATCTCCGACGATAATTCCATGTCGCTCTTCGCCAATCTCCCTAACCTCATTGACTACAAGACAGTAGATATAACCGACCCCTTGGGTTGGTATCAAATCCCGTGGCTACAGCTCAAGCGGTACTCCGTTATATGTGGCCCTTCCACACCAGACTTTGAATCCCAAACCGCTCTCTCAGTCCTCCAACGCGCTATCCATCTCGAGCGGGTCGTATTAGATCTGTCATCCGGCTCCTTGTCCCTTCCAGTTGAGAACGGTCCCATCGTCTGCGCCCACCTTACGACACTAAAACTGAAGCTCAATCATCGCAGAGGAGAAAATCCCATCCCGCAGATATTTACGCATTGCACCTTTCCCAAGTTGACGGAATTATGCGTTGAATTTCCAACCTATACGGGGGAGTCTGGGGTCTTTCACTCTCTTATGGTCTGCCTTCAGCGCTCCCGGAGTCCGCTCTCAGCCTTGGAATACCACGGTGGCGATATCGTGTCTACGGACATGGTCGAGCTCTTGAAGACCATCCCTAGTGTCACGACGCTCTTCATGGAAGATTATGTTTCAGGTATCGACGACGCTGTCCTACACTGCCTCTGTGTTCCCCAGGATCGAGATGCCGTTGTACGCGTTCCGGGTTTTCGCTCCCTGTATATCGACGGTGACATCCAACTCGATCCATCCTTATTCATGGATATGGTGAAAAGTCGTTGGAATGTTGCTCCGCTGCGTTCAATCGATCTGCACTGGTCGGACATGACCGAGGAGACTCGCGCCAAAGCACAGGGTGCTGTGCGAGGACTGAAGCCGTATGAAGTGTTGGGACTGAAATTGAAACTCACAGATCAGTATGAACAAATACAGTAGTCGTTATTGCTGTATAGAAGCTCGAGTACACTGTGCGCCGCGTCGCGCTCGTACTTCTCTTTTGTCGGGTCATCGGGCCACTTTTACAACTAGGAATATTCATAACCTTGAATGTATACTAGTAAGTAATGTGTGGCAGTTATGTAAGTATAAGTAGTTCCTAGTAGGTGTACCGTACTTATGAGAATGGAAGAAACTAGCGATACAGTGGATATGTCTAGAAACGTGATAGATGGGGTACCTATTCAACGGTGTAAGCGTGGCGTAGTTATTGAGAAGATCGCCCTCACAGCGAGTATTATATCAGAAACAAGACCCATGGAACCCGATAGCCCCCCAACCTCCGCCTTGGTGTGTGGCACAGCCAGGTTCGCGCGGGGCAAGACGAGAGGGTGCATAGTACTTCATCTAAAATGTAGATCGTCAGTTGGTGAACGTAGACTTAGGACAGGATTTGGAACCTCTGCGGGAAGGGGCGCTGTGAATGCCGCCAGGGCAACTGTGCGTTCAAGAGCCATCAGTCTCATACAAACCGGAGAGAACAAATAACACACAAGAGACGACGGCGAGTAGTCGGAGAAGGTGATGCCGATGCATGAGCTTCGAGCACGGCTCGAAGATGGACAGAAAGATGGTGACGAGGAACTTGAAGATGCGAGGGTGAGGATGAAGAGCAGCACTCTTCAGACGGGCCACTTATGAATACCTTGTAAGAAACACGCGGCATCGGAGGAGCGAATCCCGAAGAGGGCATGCGCTTGTTCTTTGTGATGGATGAGGAACAAGAGGCCGGGTTGTGATGGCGACAATGTTCATTCCGCGGATACTACGCGCAGTAGTGTACATAAGATCCATGAACCCCGAAACCTCCATTGAGTACTTACACAGGATGGAGGGCTGAGCTATTTGGATTTCCGTACAGTGCCACGCAATGCACGATTTGGCAATTTCGCTGGCCTTGAGTTATTTTAGTGTCGGACTTGAAATAGTACGCTCCATCCGCCATTATCATGTGTGGCGCAAAAATCGAGGAGGCCTAGGTGAGAAAAACGTCCAACGGCGGCCGATGAAGTGCTCTTCGGCAGGGAAACATAGTAGTAGAACGTGGTGTAGGGAGTTGCCACCAATTACACTGGAAGAAACAACCGGTAGACACAAAATAAGACGTTCAGAATGTAATCGCATTGAGGAGTGACCAAATCTACTCACAGAAGCTTGCTCTCATGAATAAGAACGACAAATGAAGCATTCAACCCAGAAAACATTGACGTCGGGATCGAACGGCCAGAAAGACTTGGTACTAGGCGGGACCAGAGGTCTCAAATCAACATTGCCGCTGTATTGCCAAATGCTCATTCAATCTACTCAATCCTTCCAACCATTCAGGCCTGCTTGAAGCTCCATCCCCTGCGACTCGTAAACCTTCAACTCAGCGATAAGCACGGCAACCTCATATTCTCTCTGCTTCCTCATCCGCTGAAGAGTCCGGTGTTGATGGCGATTCATGGTTATTCCCGATATTGACCCGCACCATCCCAGCGTAATCGAAATCAAGGGTGAAGCATCCCAGCGGCCTTTGACCATCTGTACAAAGAGGCCCAGATCAAAAGTCAGATGGCCGTCGAGGTGCAAGGAGCGTAAGTGGGGCAGATGGATAACACCATTTTCCTGAACACACAGGCTGTGTATGACGTCGCTGTCAATACCACTGCGGATTCTCGTTAACCGAACGTCTTTCAAGGTGGGGACAGTTCGAAAGAGCTCCGTAACATCTGCAGATTCGACGCGTGCCTGGTCGAACATTAATGTGCAGAGTGGACTGCGGGAACGCTGAATACAACGTAGGAGCACTCGGAAAGTCTCTGGCCCATCATACTCATCTCCGAAGTATTGCTGAGGCGGGGCCGTCATGACATCGAGGCGCGCCAATACAGGGAAAGAGCAGAGCTCAAACACCTGGCGGATCGGATGTGTCCCAATGTAGTACGTCAGAGCCAACGCCAATGATACGAGACGGGGACACACGATGGAAGTAGACGCGATTTGCAACGACGGTGATCCAATAACCATATCGCGAAATACGGCTTCCTGTAAGCTACCTGCCGCAGAAAGAATCCCAAGCATATTGCGAGATTCCACAAAGAAATGGGAAAATTCGACCGAGCTACTCGAAGTGTAGCGATTGATTTGGTGCCATGGGATGCCAAACGAGCTTGGGTCCGCCACGCTGCGTGTCTCATAGAGAGCCAAATTTCGTGCCTCCACAAACAAATCCAACAACTCGTCTGAAGGATCCGACGGGACAGCATTATCGATACCTATGTAGAGCTCCTTTAATGCCTGGAAGGAGTTGCGAAGAGGATGGAGCCCGCGAATCAATGGCTCAGTAATGAAAAGGTGTAACAATTGGATGCGGTGCGATACCGACGCCAGTAGATGTTCGACCATTTTTGGGAGCTTATGGAGGCGACTATCAGCAGAAGACATGGTGATATACACGTCCAGACGGGCTTGTCTAGTGTAGCGGATTTGTCGCGCCAGGAGTGCCGCGTATATGGAAGGGCTCCGGCACTCGTATTCCCCGTCAGCAACAATCAGGATGCGCGACCAAAGCTCGGGGTGACTGAGAATACATTCCCGCCAGTTTTTCGAGACGCGCTCAAACTTCATGAGCTCGTGTCCGAGAGGGTCTTGTTTCCAGCCCGGCGGAAGGCGCCCGCGCCCGTCATAGAAAGGCAAGTCAATGGTGAGGAAGAAAATGTGGGCGAGCACTTCCGAGGGGAGGCGTCTGATCCCACTGGATGTAACTGCATTTTTTCTGCGCTCTACGGCAGACGCCAGCGCATCGCCGTGGAGCTCTAATCGCTGTAGTTCCCAATCAATCTTCTTCAAATCCCAAGACAGCAACTGCCGCAACTTCCTGAGGCTTCGCGCCGACTTGTCTGCTGCCGTGATTTTCAACTGTAAATCGGCGATGGATGATTCGATGAGGTCCTCCTCAGCGGGAGATAGATGGTTGTTACCGAGAAGAACAGGATGGAGGGGAGAATTTTCGCTGATTACATCGGAGAAAATCGCCGGCAGACAGGCTGTATCTGCCAGGTGATTGGGACACGGACATGTTGTCGCGTCCGCACATGGGCTCCACGTTTCCTCGTGGGCTAGCAAGCATCACATCAGGCATACTGCAATTAAGACGGTCAGAGTCGACTCACAGAATGACATATTGCCAGGAAATGGAACTTTCGACAAAGCGGTTTGCAAAGAGCGTTCGCTTGTGTGTGTGATGGTGGTGGTGGTAAAGCAAAGTAGAACGATCACGTGTGCATGCGGGCTGAAAATTCACGTCGGGGATTAATAGAACTGCAAGAATGCGAGCGCCAGTAATGACGACTAATTGTCTAACTCGATAACTCGATAAAATTAATGCAAAGTCTTTCGAGGGGCGGCATGGAAGTTGTCATGGTGGCAGAGAAGATGGCGCGCGTTATGCGACAGGAGCGCAATCGAACGTGTCGCGCAGTAATGCAATAAGAAGATCACGGGAAAAGCCTTAAGATTGACACACTGAGAGAACACAGAAACACCAAGGCATGCAGACCCAACGTCCGCGCCCGACATGTATATTTCTATGCACAAAAGCAGATCCAAACTAAGCACGATAACAAACACAGCAAGGTACAGATGAAAGCACGGACAACTAGACAAGATAGCAAAGGTAAGATAACAAGAGCACGGACAACTAGACAACACAGAAAGCCAAGATAGCAAAACACGGCGAGACAAGTACAGATATACAAAGCAGACACATCCAAGTCCATTAATATATACAAATAATCAACACAGAGAACAGGAGCAAGCGCAGAAGCAGAGGAACGACACTGAAGGCACATGTCGACCTGGAAGCGTAATGGGACACGATGTCGACACAAGAGCAGGAGATGGAGAAGGAGGAACCACACGAAGCCAAAAGGAACGTAGGACGGGAAGACACTGACACAAGAGAGGAAGTTGATCGAATCATCGAGAACTCGGATGGTGTTCTGACGACCTTGGAGGGCGTATATATGCCCTGCCCCGTTAGATGGAGCGTCGTCAAGTCCCTCGGGTGTCGGTGTGGTAACGTCGGATGGTGGCGATTCGGGAATCGGGAATCGGATGCGGGCCAGGAATGAGATGACAGATGGATGAGCGGACGACCGGCGAACGAGAAGCAGACAGCAAGATAAACACGAGAGCGAGTTGCTCGAGTCAAAAGACTCGGATGATATTCTGACGACCTGCGAAGGCAGCGTGCCCTACTCCAACATTGGGAGCGTCGTCAAGTCCCTCGTGTTTTCTAGCGTCGAGTGCGCGTTGCAAGTGAGAGTTCGGAAAGAAAAGATGCGGATGCACGAGAGCGAGTCGTTCAAGTCTAGCGACTTGAGTGGTGTTCTGACGACCTCGAGGACATCGGTGTCCTACCCCGCTTTGGGGCATCGTCAAGTCTCTCGTGCTCCTTTTTTCTCTTTGTCCCAATAGTCCTGATTTGCATCCTGGCGAGCTCGGTCCTATCCCAGCGGTGAGTGTCTTCGAGTTCCTCGATGTCGATGCTGACCGCACTATGGACAATGGTCATCTTGGTGTCTCCGGTAAGAGTGTGTCCTCGACTGGGAAATGGCAGATGTGTCGGAGACGATGATCCAGCGAATGACGATCCATGAGCGCGAGGATACGAGAACAAGGTACACACGAGAGCGGGTCGATCGAGTCATTAAGAGACTCGGGTGGTATTCTGACGACCAGCGAGGGCTTGTGTCAGTGCCCTACCCCATTACTGGAGCGTCGTCAAGTCCCTCGTGTGTCCAATCGTGTCAATGCGGTATTGGCGGATATGGTCATGGATGGCGGATGGCGACGACGCAAGGTAAACACGAGAGCGAGTCGTTCAAGCCTTTCGACCTGGTGGATGTTCTGACGACCTGCCGAGGGCGGCGTGCCCTACCCCATTAATTGGAGTGTCGTCAAGTCCCCTCGTGTTTCCTCGCGTCGAGTTCAAAGTGGCGGCTAATGGGAAGTCGGAAAGCGGATGGAAATGGATGCACAAAAGCGGGTTCTTCAGGTCCTTGGACCTAGATGGTGTTCTGACAACCTCGAGGACATCGTCGTCCTACCTCGCTTGGGGGCGTTGTCAAGTCTCTTGTGCTCCTTTTCTCCTCCGCGTCCCACCCTGATTCTCCGCATCAAGGCAATGCGAATAACCCTCCACTCCTCATGAGCTTCTCCTCCATCTTCCGCTTCATGTACGGCGCAAACACCTGCAGCCTGAACCTCTCAGCCTCCTCATTCATCTGTTCCGACACATTGCCAACCTGTTCATTTATGCTCTTCAGTATCTCCGGCTCGTCCTCGTAGACCCACATGCAGCGGCGCAACACTTTGATGCCTACCATCCACCACCGCCAATTCGGCTGCATGAATATCTGTTCGATAGCTGCGCGATGGACAGCTTTGCCAACTCCTTGTAGTGTCCCGGTGGAGAATGTCTGAGTTTTCCGAGCATCAATGGAATCAGTCTGAACGGAAGATCCCTCAGAGGACCAGTCCATGGACACATCCTGAGCAGGAGCAGCCTGGGAAGGATAGCCGGACGGCGCATGGCCATGATACGAATGTGGCTGGCGGTAACCATCGCCTTGCGAGGAAGGCACCTGCTGCGAATAAACAGGCTGTTGAGGATAAGCGCGCGCCGGGTGAGGATGGCAGGGGACAAATTGGGGACGGGAAGGATCGTATTGCTCGTCTTGGGAGCTAGGGGCGTATGGGGAGAAGTATTGGGAAGGGTACTGCTGGGGCTGGATGGGGTATTGAGGGCGCACGGCCTCTGGTGCGGACTGTACCTTCAAGGCTGCGATCTCCCGGTCCTTTTGCTGAATAATAGTGCGTCCGTCCTCTATAAGGCTCGCAATATAGCTATCTCGCTTTGCGATGGTTTGATCTTTCTGGGCAATACGGTCCTCCTGAAGGTTGAGGCCCTGGACTACTTTGAGGCAGAAATCCTGCGCTTCCTCGAGTTCTTGGCGGAGGTCGAAGACCTCCGCCCGCAATTCCTCACAGCGGCGGTGGCGTCCGGCGGCCTTATGCTCAGCAACACGTACACGGTTTTCGAGCTACACGGAAAAGGTTAGGCCTGCAGAATGCGACGAAACAGATAGACACACCTCTCGCTTCTCCGCTTCAAAGCGCTTTTTCTCGTCCTCGAATTTGCGCCTCTCCTCAGCAAGCATCGAATCGCCGACTGGTGTCAAGCTCATCCTTCGCATCTCACTCTCCAACTCGTTGACACTGACATCGGGTTGGGACGCGAACTTTCGAGTTGGCGCTTGGGTAAAGTCGAAGGGGAAAATAGGCAGTGACTGCAGACGTCAGATTGCATAGGTCAACGCTGGTACGGACCACATACACGAGTTGTCCGACTGTGGCGCGTTGAATAAGGCTTCCAAGAGTGGCGTTTCTAGATCGAACGAATTAGCGAAACGCAGGACGGATAGAAGCAGCTCGTACCCTGGTGGTAATGGCGATGGGTCTGTATGCATATAACTCTGGAGGCATCTAAACAGTCGCCACAGAGTTAGATCTGCATCGCGTCCCAGAGAATGGAGAACGCACATTTGATGATGGGGGAAAATGATATGCAGTGCTCAGACCATCGCTGTGCTTTTATACTCCCATCCGAGGACCGACAGAGACAAAAAGCCGCAATTGTCCGGTCGCATTGATCTACGCGAGCCTGCTGATCCTTGGCCGCCAAAGACAATCCTGCCGCCCTGAGTGCCATATTTGGGACAAGGCCGCCATTTTTGCGCTACCGTCGCCGTCGTCATGCTTGTCGTTGTCGTCGTCGTCGCCGTCGTTGAAGGCTGGAAAGAGAGCGTGCAACGTTACCGTGACAGTCGGGAACATCGTGACCTGGCGCGATGCCGACGGCACACGTCTTGGGCCTTTGACGTCCAGTCGGCGCAGAGCAATTCAGGCTCTCCTGGTCAAATACATAGGCCTAAACGCTCCGCCCAATCATCGTCTCGAGCTCGACTCTGCCGTGCTTAAGATGGCCATACTAAAGGTGTGAGCCACTCTGAGTATTGTGCATCCGAGCCGTTCTCAACGCCACGTCAAAAGGTGACTGCATGTCTACCAGCGGTACGTAGGCGCCAGTGGAGCAACCGTGCCGTTGACGATACATTTACTCACAATGCCAGTCGGATATCTTGACTTTGAACGCACCGGTGAGCTTCTTGTAGATTGCTTCAGCGACTTCGGGGTAATGCTCCGCTAAAACTTCTTCATCGTTCGAGAAGGATGTGTGGCAAGAGACGTATTGAATTTGTAGTACTGGAATCCAGCGCCGTGGTCGACGAGGTACTACTGGTCCTCCTTCACTTGGATGTTCTCGACAGACACGGTGACGTTGTCTCGAATGGTCTAGTCGTTCCTGATTCCTGTCATTGATGTTCTTGTAGGTTCGAGCACCATCCGGAAGAGGAAGATAGTACAACGCCCTGAGGTTGTAGTATTGAGAAATGAGCGTGTGGGCAGGCATAAGTCTTACGCATCATTCAACTTAGCTTCTCTTCTATTTTCTGTATCTTTTTTCCAGGCCAGGTGAGCATCATGAAAACGTATTCTGTTGAATCTGAGGATTACTGCAATGGCAGACTGCTGATAGGAATGGACAATGAACATGAATTGATTCAAGGGGATGCTATCGTTGAACGTAACAGCGCAGGCTATCACTGGTCTTTCGTGTTCACCAAGTACGATTGCTGCGTACTGGGCGTGATCCAGGTCGTGCATTAATTCAATGGGCACAGGAACACGATCTTGCTGATCTACCTTCCTTCCTCCCAGGTAGGACCGTCCGTCGCCGTTCGTTACTGACATTGCTTACAATCAGTGGGACACTATTATCGCTTGGAGACTCCGACTACACCTCCACAGTATATGATTGACGAATGAGGCTCCTCTCGTGTTTACGTAGTACACGCGGAACGCGAGATTCAACTTCATCTTCCACTGTAAGGAAGCTTAATGGGGCCCGGTCTGAGTGTCATGCTACCTCATTGTACTCGATCAATACTACACGAAGGCGAGATTCATGATGTGCCGCATCCGACGCGAATATCAAGGCTCCATTCGGTGAAGTTCAAGCCGCAGAAGAAGTCAGGTGAGTTAATTTCAATGAATGAACACGCAGCTGTCATTGAACAAGATTCTGGATACGCTGGCAGTCTCATTCAAGAAGATGGACGGCACCTCTTCCATTTTCGGTGGTCGCCAAGACGGAGATTTCCCTTCATTCGGTTTGGTTGTCCATGTCAGCGCCCACAGATGGGCTAGGGCAAGTGTACGCTTATACCCACGATGGCCTTCATGCGGCCACCAGAGTGATAACCTTGTACTAACCTCATGAGACCGGCATCGCCGTTTTCGCTACTTATTTAAAGCACTGTGCGAAGTGAAGTTCACCCCCGGAGTCCGCTCTACCTCTTCTGAATATGCCAATTCTCGAAATCACCACCAACGTCAAGGTGAGACCGTATTCCAGGGCTCCGCCCAACATCTCTCGAGCTTATTCAATTGCCTCCAGGTCCCCGACGAGAAGGCGTTCACTGCTGCCTTAGCCCAGGTATTCGCTCCCCAGCCTCACGGTCCTGAACGAGCCTAACTCATTGCTCATAGCACGGCATCACTGTCCTCGGCATGGACAAGTATTGGAACGTCATGTACAAGTATAACGAGGGTCTGATTTTCGGCGGTACCCACGAGCCTGCCTTCTACATGACCATTGTACGCATCCCAATCTGAACAGTGCCCGTTTGACCTATGTATCTCCCTCCTCAGCTCACCGTGCTGGGCCTGCCCACCTCCAACAACGCTGGGTATAGCAAGGAGTTTTTCGCTTTCATTGAAAAGGAACTCGGTATTCCCCACGACCGTGGTTATATGTATGTTTGATTCGTTTCAGTGTCCGACCCCGTTTTCCTGAACCTTTTGGCAGCATCTTTAACGATCCTGGTCCGGACCGTCTCGGGCACAAGAGCACGACGTTCGATGTGTTGTTGAAGGAGATGGGGAAATAAGCCCGCGTCTGAGATATCGTTGAATGAATGTCATGGCTCGTTTATTGGAAACATAGGACTATATAGTTGACCTTCAGTACGAAGAGAAGACTCGGAGCATCTAGAGCGTAGCATCAATGCTCGCAGCTGTCCGCGAGAATCGTGCAAGGTATTATCAGGGATGAGGGTTGTCCTGATGAGCGAAACGGCTGAGCAGCGGGAAGCGTGAGGGAAAACATACACTGACAACGGTAACGAACCTGTGGGGACCAGTAGGTACTAGTAGGGAGCGAATGGTGGTATAAAATTGGGCGGTCTCGGCGATATTAGGCAATCCATCGAGCGTAACCAAATTGATTATAGAACATGGGGAGAGGGAAGAATTGTGGCGTAATTCTGGAGAGTGGATGAGAGCAGCTGGCTCCACCGGATTATGTCTCCTTCGAGTGGTAAAGCAGGAAACCATACATGGTACGCGTCCTACCTTCAAATGATACACTGATGTCGCCATGTATCCACCTGGGCCGAGACTAAGACATCTAGCGTGTTTGGGACACAGCGTCAATCAAATCGGCCATGCAGAGCCTCTGTAGTAGGATACTTACTGGCTGGTCAGTTAACAATGACCCTTTCGATTACAAACAAAAATACTTACGCCCCTCATGAAGAATACGAGGAAATGTCTCCCAAGGCAAGGGTTTACAGAGTATACGTCGACGAGTCTGCAAAATTTGATAAGGAGATGGTCAACGGTTGGCGCGAAGCGCTGGATGTGCTTCTCGTATTTGTACGCCTGCGAAAAGCTTACCGCATGGTACGAATCATGCGGTTGCGACGACTTTCGCAAAGGACGTAGCGCGACAATAGTACACACCTCCGAATTATGAGGAACCGACCTACCCACCATATGAGTTCGTGTCATTCCAAAAGAATGAAGCTGACCTCTCTCCAGAATTTCGAGGCAGATTTCGCTCAATGGTATCAGAATAAGGGCATCGTCGAGCGTAGGTTAACTAGTTGATTAGAGTCTTACACTAAATACATGTACTTCTTGAGTTCTCAAGTCATCGATGTGGCGCTATGCAACGTCTCTGGGGCGCTGTTAATATTGCATCGTGCAGGAAATACTTCCTTAGTCTTCCGGCCTGAATGTGGTGTCTAAAAAAGTGGATCTTTTTTGAAAGCACGCTACATCCCATAGATATTCTCTGAGAGGTACGGATTTCCTCCCCACAGCCCAGGGCCTTGTGGCCCGGCATCAAACAGCGGGATGATTGCCTTCCGCATAAAGTTGAAAGTTGTCGGCACGATATATTGATTCACCACCTTGTTTGAAAGTCTGGACGTAGCAGAAACTGCCTGTCCACGTTCCTCGCACTGAAGAAAGATACGGTCAAAGATATAACAGATATCAAAGAACGAAATCGTACGGTATTGCACCAAAACAGGTCGTCGCCGCACGCTTTGAAACGCGGCAAGTACTCATATTCAAACTGAAGACAGTAATACTAGCACTGTCTTCGCAGTCCTTCCTCTGGGATAAGTACTTCAATCTCGTAGCAGACTACAGCATCTCCGGTGCCTGGCAGAGTCTCACTACGCATGCGCCCTGTCCGTCGCGCCACCTGTGGCTCGGCGTCTAGCAGCATGTGAATCGGACAATCAGGACGCCGAGGACCGTCCGGAACGTAGTCGGCGCCCAAGTGATTCCAGAAAGTGCGGTTACACGTTTCTGGTGCTTCTACACGATCGATGGCATCGCGTAGATTCGGAGCAGAAGGAGGTTGCGTTTCTTTTTTTTTTTTTTTTTTTTTTTTTTTTTTGGTGGAGCCTATGTGCAGAGGCGGTCCGGGGACACAGTCCCTTCCAACGTGCAGGCTAGGGGGGCTCAGAAAGTGAATTTCCGGGCAGTACCGGGTAGGAATGCATTTACGCACGAACGGCTGTGCCGAACAGTGTGGGACTTAACCTTTCTTCAAGGCCATACCCACTAAACCTCCCCAATCTGATGAACCTGTCGGGGGACACGGTAGCCAAAAAGCCGACCGCCACCGCGGCGGCCGCGAGTATGATTGATGTTCGTAGGGTAAGTGGTACAAGTATGAGGATACGAATACAAACGGGCGGGCGACGAGAATACAATACTGGCGTGAAACAGTAAGAGACTGAGCCTAAGAGAAAAAATACAAGAACGCACCTGGCGGGGCACAGTAAGAGCTGAGGGATGCGAGACATCCTCGGCTGCATACCTAAGCTGCCGCCAGGTATGGAAATCAACGATCGACCTAAGAGAAAGATGTGGCGCTGAGAGCTGACCACGTCAAAGTCTCGCTGTAAGCGAGGATAACGTCCCGAAGGCAGAAGAGTCTCACCTGGTTCATTTTGCGACCCGGTGGGTAACGAACCATAAGTACAGCATTTTAGATCCGAAGGATCTGTAATGAGTACTGTTGGTGAGGATGCTGTGAGCATGGAAAGCGAAATGGCGTACCTCATATTGGCCTTGAGTAATCAAAAGATTAATCTCGACCAATCTGATGAACCTGTCGGGGGACACGGTAGCCAAAAAGCCGACCGCCACCGCGGCGGCCGCGAGTATGATTGATGTTCGTAAAAATGGCTAATAAATGAGTCGGAAGATGATATCAATCATTGTTGGGTTCGGTTGAAGAGTAGTGCCTGTAGGAGAACGGGGTTCTTCCTGATATAAATCTGGAAGGTGTTTGAAGCCCAGCGTCCCGCAGCCTGAATGAGGTGGGGGCGCATCCGTCCTCGGCCATCGCTGTCGCTCCTCCAGCTCGCATCGATTGGCCAGCAAATTGTTCGTCTGGCTCAAGGCGTCGAAGACGCTTCATGAACCAAGTTCGCGTCGGGATCTCGTTCTTTGCCGTTACCCAAAGGAAAGGATTCAGGCGCGAAATCTTGTCACGCGAGACGATGTAGCGGCGAAAGACGGGAGCGGGATTGAAATCGCCACGACGGATGATCCGTATCTTGTTGCCCTCGAAGAACCGGTCTGCCTTGTGATATGGTAGGTCGAAGCCATACCCGTCATCGAACCACGTCACTGTGGACCGGCGCGAACACTTGCGCAGGTCACGGATCGCGACGTTGTCCGGGAGCGACATTTCGCCAAGACGGAGTAAAGCCATGAAACCCGTTGTCAGCATCGCGGCGAAGAGCAAACTGTCGTGGGAAGCGTTCGGCGGAAGGTCATTGATGGTGGAAAGAATGTGCTGTCGGGCTAGAGGGAGTTTCCTCTGGATTGGAGTTCCGTACCTCTTCATGCAACCTGACAAAGATCGCGCCACTAAGATTGATTTTCGGTTCGCGCTGACACCGGGGAAATATGGTTCGAGTTTATTGCAAATCCCGGTTAAGTAGGATGCGACGGAGCGTGGCTTGATGTTCGCGCACATGTAGACAACGTAGAATGATAGAGTGTCGGGTGTTGGTTCGACGGGGAAGTGATGCAGAGTGCAGAAGTTGAGATAAGAGTTCAAGTGGGAGTCGTAAGTCGCACTGGTGGAGATGTCGATGGCAAGTCCTAGTGCAATGGCTCTCTCATGGAGAAGCCGTTCGCGGGACCAAGGTTCCCTACGCGGTTGCCTCGGCGTCCGCAATTGGACGATCTTCATTTTTGTGTTGCCCCCAGCGTAAGTCGAGGGGGTTTAAATGTGTCGATGTATAAGTTCGGCACGAGAGACTGCGCGACGTCAAGGTAGTCGCGAGAGAGGGCGTCCGCTACAGTGTTCAGTTCGCCAGAGACGTGCACGACGCGTAGGTCAATATTTGACCGAATACGAATATCGACCGCTGCTTTGAGGATAGGGTTGTAATCCGGTAGCGCGCGGAGGGTGTCAAAGATGTTGACTGTATTCGTGTTATCAGTAAAAATAGTTAAGCGAGCTGGGCACTCAGGTGTGGCAAAGAAGGCGAGGTTCGACTGCTCGTACCAGACGAGCGCGCCGAGAACACAGAGCGCCTCCCAAAAGAAGATCTTGTCTCGCATCAAGTCACCCGCAACAGCGCACGTGAAACCGAGGTCCATCTCCGGTACCCAAAAACCCATGCCTGTCAGAGACGCGTCGCAGAAGATCACCATGTTCGCCTCTGTGAAGGGATTCCAGTCAAGATTAGCGAAGAAGAACATGCCAGACGAAGCCTCAACATGCTCTTCAAACCATGCCAAATCTTGAACGATCGCCTTGTTAAGGTAAATTGGTGCATGCGAGCGTTCTTTTCCAGACATTTTGGCGTATATGTTCGATAACGCGGGCTTGAGTAGAGGATAGACGTTCAGCGACCAGTTTATCCAACCGGTCAACTGCTCGAAGTCGTGGAGCGTCTGGCGTCGACGGGCAACGTGTGCGAATTGGTGTACGTGACGGATGAGGTCAGACTTTGAATCGTCCGGAAGAGTCGCTGTCATAGCGTTCGGATCAACGAGGAAGCCGATGATGACGAGAACTTCTCCCCAAACTTGCTTCTTTGCTTTGTGGGGAATGCCGAGCCAATCCCACAGTCGAAGAAGTCGGACTTGATCCGTCGGATAGAATTGCTCGTACGGATCGTACCATGTCATGTCGTCGACTAAGCCTACGCTGTAGCAGTCGTCAACATAACAGCAAAGGAAGACCATGTTCAGAAGACATATCGCTATCCACACGACAAGACCCATCACCGACGCCCATGCTCTCGGAGAAGCGCGACTTCCGAAACAGGCACGCCAGTCCACGTAACGCAACCATGCGGTCTTGTCTGTCTTGCTTTCTCCCACCATGGACGTTACAACCTGCTTCAACTGCCACAACGGATGAACGGGTATCGTTCGAAACGCGCCCATCACGTCGGCCTTCCAGAGGAGTAATCTCTTGCCAGGATGCAAGCTGGAGAACATCAAAAGTAACGGGATGAAAACGAGGAGAGAGTCCAAACGTGCGCCCTTCGTTTGAGACTTGTCCACCATGTTGTTTTGACAATATTCTCCCGCAGATTGATTCGCGACGAGGCGGAGATCGTCTGAGTGAGGTTTGGGAACAGCAATATTGGGCGTGCTGTACATGCCTGGAAGTAGGTGTGGGCCGAACGCTGGTGAGTGTTGACCCTTGTCTACTTCTTCTATGCATTGCGCCGCAATAAACTGACTCTCCTCAGTTGACGGGATCTTTGCCCACGCGTTGTCCCACGTTTCTGGAAAATCGCTCGATGGATTCGTGTCGGCCCATGGCCATAACCCGATTTTCAATGTTCGAACGACGGAGGCGACGAACGCTCGATTCGGATGTATGGCTAGAGCGCTCGCGAAACGATCTATATTGATCGGAGTGGAAACGTGGAAAAGGTGAGGATTTTCATGGATAGTTTTCATAGCTACATGATGGTACTCTTTTTCAGGTGGGTGCAGAAGAGGTTCGTCTACTTCCGTGAACCACGCCGTTCGACTGCCTTGCGGGGCCGCGTTCCTCCATCCGAAACCCCTCAGGTAGCGTGGCAGGAAGGATCCGAAGCCACTCTCTTTTTCATCCTCCACACGACTCTCTTCAATGTCTTCTATTTCCTCATCTTCCCTCCTCCACCTGCGAAATGACGCGCCGCGTGCCACAGGCTTGCCACGAAGGAAGAGCTAGTCGAGGACTCAGCTGCTTTTCGGTTTACACAAGGTGACGACGTGCGGTCCTTCGCAGGAGCTGCAGACATGGCGTCTGGAACAAGCGCTACGGAAGCACTTCCCCTCGTTCCAGTTGTTGCAGATCTCTCGCTCTCGCTTCTTTGCCAATTTTGTTCTCGCAGATTTTGCGCTCCCACCTGTGCCTCCAATATCATTGTACCGAACGCCGTCTCTGTCGAGGAAAGCTCGCTGGAGTTTCGTGATCTCGGGGGCGTTGTACTGATTGAAGAGGATGGCTGGGTTCGACCCGATAACTTTGCGAGCGGCGATGTCGTACGCAATGACTCGGGCATGGGAATCTTCGACCTTGGACGTGAAGAGGTCGTCGATGTGCTCTCGCCAGGCTCGGAGTTCGTTCGTCCGGTAAGGGAAGATTGTCTCGACTGCCTTGACATACTTATCAAAGCATCTAAACCAGACGACTGACGAACTAACAGTCTTCTTCTCCGCGCTTCGTCCCAAGGCTTTGTGAAGTGCCGATTCGACCGTACTGACTGGAGTGGGGTCGAGGTCGAGTTTGGTGGAGAAGAAGAAAGCGTTGATCTCGTCGAAGTCGACGACTTGATCAAGGAGGATTTTCTTCCAGAGAGCTTCAGGGAAGACGGGGGCGAGTCCTGTGCGCAAAAGGTTGTGCAAGGTGTACTTGACGTCGCGTCTGTGATTTTCGACGGCGTCGCGGATTTTCTTGTGCTCAGCTGAGAGAACGACTTCTTGGACGACGGCGGCGGCGGCCCATCCGAAGAGATTGTCGTCTGGTACATCGCCATCGTTGGACTCGCGAGCGTGGTGGTGTTTGCGAGGAGGTTTGGACTTGGGTTTGTCGTCTCCTCCACTCTCATATTCTGAGAGCGAACTATTGGAATTGGGTGTCTCTGCCCGTTTGCGTTTAACTCCGGGTTTGACACTCTCTTCGTGGTCATCACCGTCCTCTTCCTCGTCGACGGTCTCTTCTCCTCCGGATACGTCGTCGTCATCTTTTCGCGACTTTCCCAACTCTTTCCCTCGTTGCTTGGCTCGCTCGAGACGTCTAGCGTCGCTCTCGAGTTGCTCGAACCACGGCTTGAGCTCGTTACGTCCGCTGAAGTCGTACAGTCCGGCTTCGGAAACACCGCCGATGTAGGCAACGACCGTGGTTTGAACGTCAACTTTGGACGCCCGTCCCTCACGGTATCGACTGACGATCTCTTCGAGGGTTTTCCGTACAGCTTCGCAATACTGCTCCTCCGTGAGTTCTGAGTCAGGGATGTCAGGGATAGAACAGTCTCCGGCTTTTCGCTTTTTGCTGCCTTCGGCATGTCCGGGCATAATCGTATGAGTCGTTAGATGGAAATTTATTTCGCAATCGACGAGAATACAATACTGGCGTGAAACAGTAAGAGACTGAGCCTAAGAGAAAAAATACAAGAACGCACCTGGCGGGGCACAGTAAGAGCTGAGGGATGCGAGACATCCTCGGCTGCATACCTAAGCTGCCCGCCAGGTATGGAAATCAACGATCGACCTAAGAGAAAGATGTGGCGCTGAGAGCTGACCACGTCAAAGTCTCGCTGTAAGCGAGGATAACGTCCCGAAGGCAGAAGAGTCTCACCTGGTTCATTTTGCGACCCGGTGGGTAACGAACCATAAGTACAGCATTTTAGATCTGAAGGATCTGTAATGAGTACTGTTGGTGAGGATGCTGTGAGCATGGAAAGCGAAATGGCGTACCTCATATTGGCCTTGAGTAATCAAAAGATTAATCTCGCTTAACCACATGGCCCTAGGAGGTTGCGTTTCATTCAGAGGATACCAGATGCGATGGCCTTCAAGCATGCCATACTGTACACTTTAATTCAATTCGTCGGTCACGGGTCACAGAGGATCCGAAATTGACGAAAAGTCACAAGGGTCACAACGAAAATTGAGAAAAAGTCCCCGGCGGGGCCCCCGCCAGCCTCCTGCCGCAGCTCCGCCGCGGCGGCAATTACCATATATGGTAAGTCGACGAAACGAAAATTTCGTCAGAGCGGTCACAGGTCACATGGACCGACGAATTGATTGAAAGTCTACAGTACCCGTTCGTCGAGTTCAGATACCATCTAGCATAAATTCAATATGTGTAAGAAGGAAAGAAGAGGGTGTACTACCTATCTTTGTATCTCGAAAGACACATAGGGAGGTGGCTAAAGTGTCGAGAGCTGAATTCCTGGAATTCGCTAACGACAGACATGCCTCGTCGAGGGTTGATTACCTATATTGCGCGTTCAGTGGATATACTCATTATATGGCAACCATTTTATCACCGTTCGCTGTACTGTGGACGTGGTAGAACGTCAAGCAGCTGCATCGCCATGGGCGTCGTGTTGAAACTTGAAACCGAGGCGGCCCAAGCTTGAAGCTCGGAGTATCGGACCGGAGCGGCGCGTGACGTCAGGGCCAAGCCCTAACCAATGTGCTCCCTGTCATGAACCACCATCTCCTGGTGACCTGGAGTGCCGTTCTGATAAAAAAAGGCAGATAATATGCTGGAGACAGTCCTCATACTGCTCTGCGCTGGGCTCTTCTCGGCCGCCTCAAAATTCCCTGCAGGCGCGGCCAATGTACGCCTGGTCAATCCTCTTATTGGAAACACTGGGCCAGAGCCGAACTTTGCCGGTGGAATGATACCCTCTGTCGCGCCACCTTTTGGAATGACTCGATGGGTCGCGCAAACACACCAGAACTGGGTCTCGACGCTGCCGTATAATTACTCGGACTCGGAGGTTATTCATGGTTTCGTGGGTACACACCAGCCGGCCATCTGGATGGGTGAAAGTGGACTAGTCGGCGTCGTTCCAGGCCAGAGCGCTGAGCCCGACGGCAAGATATATGCCGTATTTGAAGAGCGTGGACTGCAGAAAAAGGCCGACACGGAATTCTTCGGTGTCAGCCTCTACAAGGTCGAATTGGACGCAGGCAATGACAGCGGCTCTATCGGCGTCCAAATGACAGCGAGTAAGTCTTTGACAACTCCACGCTCGACTTGTACTCAATAATGTCAGCGTCTAGGGTCAGCCATCTGCGGTTCACATTCAAAACAGCGACGACGTGGCATCCGTATATCGTAATACAAGCTTCGCGACCCTCTGAACTCTTTCATTCGACACCGACGTCCTCTCATTTCAATATATCATACCCCGACGGTCTTGTGAAAATTTACCCCGCTGAGAAGCAGATCTGTGGGTATAACTCCGAGATGCAGGACTGGGTAATCGCCCCCGTCTCTAGTGTCCAAAGGCAGGGCACGGCTCATGGCGGCTTCAAAGGCTGGTTCTGTGCGCGATTTGATACTGCCTTCGACGGCTCTGGGGTCGTACAGGGCACAGAACAACAAGAGGGTCGAGAAGACGGTTTTGGGGCAGAGCTCAGCGCCTATGCGAGATTCGAGTACCCATCTGGCGGTGCAGAGGAGCTTATCGTGAACGTGCGAGTAGCAACTTCGTTCATTTCGATGGAACAGGCACTCGTTAACCTGGAGAACGAAATCCCGGATGGTACTACGTTGGAAGACACCGAAAAGGCGACGCGGGAGGCTTGGGAGGAAAAACTTGGTCGTGTCGAGGTCGAAGGCGGCAGTGCAGACAACCAAACTGTGCTCATGACAAGCGTGTTCCACGCGCTGCAGGTCAGTTTGTTTCCCCTTTTCTTTGCGAATTGTCAACTTATTCGTTTAGTACCCATACGAGACGCACGAGTATGGACGCTACTATTCTGCCTATGATGATCAAGTCCATGACGGTGACTCATCCTACAATGGATATTCAATCTGGGATACGTATCGTGCTGAATGGGGTTTCTTGTTACTGTTTGCACCGGAACGCGTTCCTGGCATGATACAGAGTATGCTACAGGACTACCAGGAGGGTGGATGGCTGCCTATGTGGAAGAATATCATGGGTACGTACCTATGCAATTCGCACCATCAATCACTAACTGTCAGTCTTCATCTAACAGAGACGAATATCATGATTGCGACTCACGCTGATTCGTTGATATCGGAGGCGATTTTGAAAGGCTTTGACAGTGGTTTTGATGTTGATCTGGCATGGGAGGCTGTCTGGAAAGATGCGACTGTACCTCCGGAAAGGGATTGGGAGGTACGATACGAAGATAGGGAGGAGGTTGGTGTTATTTATCACACGATTTCTTCATGTTCGTTCACCTCAGGCAGGGTGTGGAGTACGAAGTTCGCGCGGGACTATCTTCTTCGTACGCGGTACCAGACAAGGGCTGGGTAGCCGACGATATACATTCCGAAAGTGTAAGTCGGACGTTGGGTTATGCGTGTGAGCAAACGAGCTTTATTCATGGCGTTAACTAAAGCCTTTCTTGACAGACGATGATTACGCGCTCGCGCTTTTGGCAGCCCATCTAAATAAGTCGTGTGATGTCACAAGCCTTTTGCATGACCGCGCGATGAAGGCACCGTGGCTCGTCTGGAACAGTGAGGCGACGTCGCAGGATGATTATGCATCGGAAGCGGATCGGAAGAGGTTTGACGGCATGACGAATGGCTTTGTCCAAGCCCGGAACGTCAACGGGACCTGGGCTGGTATGTCTTGTTAACGAATACTTGCATCAGAGTTCTGACCCGCGATTCATATTTCAGATCCTACAGATGGGTTTACTGAAGGCGACAAATGGGCTTACTCCTTCGACATCGTGCACGACATCACGGGGCTTATTGAACAACGAGGTGGTAATGAAGCATTTGTGAAGAGTCTGAATGAACATTATGATGGTGGCTGGGATTGGTTCGGAAATGAAGTAGGTTTTTGCTTTGGTGGCGCGTAAAACGTGTGCTGATGGCTTTTCAAGCCCTCTCATCACATCCCATATCTATATGCCCTGGCGGGTCGACCCGACTTGACACAGAAACGAGTAAGAGAAGTCGTTGGCGCAAATTTTAACGCTACCCCCTATGGCTTGAGCGGAGTAAGACACCGACGCAAGCTCACACTTCATGGCTCGCTGAACCACGTTTGTTCTAGAATGAGGACTGTGGACAAATGAGCGCGTGGTATATCTTCGGAGCACTTGGGTTTTATCCTGTGAACCCGGTGTCAAGAGAATACGTCTTTGGATCGTGCGTCTGTCGACTTGCCTCATGGGTATCGACGCTAATAGACCGTTCAGGCCGTTCTTCGATAGGTTAACGTTACATCTTCCCGTTCCAGCGCATTCGAACACCGCTTCGGATTCGAAGTTTTATGATCCGCAGACGCATTCGTATGTTCTGACTGTGGAGGCACTCGGAGCACCCAGTGCACCGTATGTCGAGGAGATCCGTGTCAATGGGAAACTCCGCGAGGAACCGTTTGTTCGATGGGAGGAGATTAGCAGAGGCGGCTCAATCAGATTTGCGATGAAGTCCAGCCCGCCGTCATCTGCGCCTGATCTGGATGTTGTTCACGAGGAACTGTAGGCACTTGCGTTTTGCCGTTGAATGTTTTCTGATGCTCGTAGGTGAAGGCTCTGACCAAGGCTTCTCACGGAACATGCTGATGCGGCTGCTTGATCCACCGTAGATCGTGTATGATTGGTGTACAGTATTCCAATCGTATCTGGCTTCGCTGACGCTATGATGTCGGATTCGATGACATTCAGTTTTTTGGGTGCTAGACGGGTTGATACTCGTGGGTTGCCGAATGCATGATGATGGTGAGATGCGAACAGTAGGTATGTCCTTCTTTTCTCTTTGATCTTCTGAACGTAACCTTGTGTTGTAGGTCCCTGCACACTGTATAAAACGCGCTGTCACATCAAGTCTAGTGACGTGTGCGAGCGTTATTGGACGAAACATTACCATCGACGTCAGCCGTTAGTCTTGATAGTCTGCCAGAAATGGACAACACCTCATATGGATTTCGCAACACCGCGTAGTCATTGTTTGCGAAATGGGGTAAGATTAACAACTGTATCGCCGCTGTCTGCTTCCGGCACTGACGGTTCGTGGCGACTAACTTGGCAACAACCGTAGGCTCAAGGTGTTTTTTCGGGAAAGTCACTTTATACTGGCTTGCAGTCTATCCCACACCTGTGGGACGCGTTCCACTTGGTGCGGTGCGGTCTCTTGGGCACGAAGATTTCTTGACAGACACCATTCAGTATCATCCACAAGAATATCTGATGCTTCCTCTTCCTATCACTGTTGGCGGCCTTGAACGCTTCCTATCTTCAGACTTTTAACTCCCGAGATCAGTTGGAGATGATAATGGATCAGATGGCTCAGACTGCCTGGAAGGGTGCGAAGCCGGTCCGTATATATGGAGGTAGGAAACGAACGTTTTCGCCCGCTGCCTCGTAGTCCAGCACGTCCTTTTCCCTGTCCAGACTGCACCTCGACTTTCGATGGGGGTCAGTATCCAATCCGTGCATGACCTGCGCGCCGTGTTCGCGTATGCCACGTTGGATTACAACCAGTTGGTTGGCTTCTTTGTTGACGAAGTCCTATGTACTAACATTTTCCAAAAGGATCATGGTTGCTGCCTTGTTCATGGTTACTCTTCACCTGGTCGTGCTGCTGCGCAGGATGAACGATATGGATCCCCTCCGAGATATACCAGGACCGCTTCTTGCTCGATACACTCCACTATGGCTCGCGTTCCAGGCACGTATGGGGCGACGCTATCTCGCTGTTCACGAGCTACACCAGGTACCCAGAGATGGCCCACTCTCCGCCTCTTCTCACTCATGCGTTCTCATATAGAAATACGGTGCTTTTGTAAGAATTTCTCCGAATCACATTTCGGTTGCCGACAAAGACGCCATACCGGTTGTATATGGCCAAGGAAACAAAGCTTTCAGCAAGTCCGAGTTTTATCGCGCGTTCGTCGGGAACGAGCCTTCCGTGTTCTCTACCATGGACCGCCAAGATCACGCCCAGAAACGACGCATGGTCTCGGCGACGTTTTCTGCCAAATCTCTCTCACAGTTCACCGACTATATGCACATCATCCTACGCACATTCGTCAGCAAGGTAGACGCCATGTGCGAGGCCGGCGACTATGTCGATGCACTGTTGTGGTTCAATTATCTTGCATTTGACGTTCTTTCTGATTTGGCGTTCGGAGAAGCAATCGGCATGGTCAAAAACGTAAATCCGCCTGGACGTGTAGAATTTTCACTGACCCATGCTTTCAAATAGGGTAATGATGTCGTGTCTATTCAACACCCCGATGGAAGTGTCGCCCGTGAACATGCGATTACGCTTGTAGATGAAGTGTGTGGGTTCTTTATCGATAGTACAATTCTCATGAAGAGCCACAGCGTGAACACTTGGCCGCCGTGCTCGGATTACATCCCTGGTTCAAATCACTTTCGAGATTCATGCCGGATCCGTTCTTCATACGCGGAAGGCACTGCTCCCAAGGACTGGAATCGCTAGCGCGTCGGAGAGTGACGCAACGCTTGAAATCGCGCACAGACAGGAATGATATCTTGAGCAAGATTATTGCAGCTCGTACTGATAATCCAGAGGATCTGACGCCCAGACAAGTCACGCAGTTGGTCGCCGAAGCTGTGACCCTCCTGTGAGTTCTCGGCCAGACAGCGGACTTGTACATCATACTGACCCGTATTATTCGTAGAATTGCTGGATCGGATACCACATCTAATTCAATGACGGCGATTCTTCACCTCATTATAACACATCCACGTGTTCATCATAAGCTTCTCTCCATCCTGGAAGAGGCGTACAACGGGATAGTGCTGTTATCACGTACGACCACGTCAAGGATATGCCCTATCTTGATGCGACTATTGATGAAGGGTATGTTTATCTGAACTGTATTCGCGGGAGGTTGTTGACGTGTTCGTAGACTGAGGTTGTATGCCACGACCGCCATCGGTCTCCATAGATCCGTTCCGGAGGGCGGGGCTTACTGTTGCGGTCGTTTCTTTCCGGAAGGGGTGAGTGGGCATAACAATGCAGTCGACGTATGTTCATGTTCGGTTGGCAGACTGAGATGTCGGTACCAGCATGGACTATTCAACATGACCCCCGCATTTGGGGTGACCCGGAGGTGTTTCGACCCGAACGGTGGCTGGAGTCGAAGGATCTGAAGCCGTACTTACTGACGTTCGGGAAAGGTCCGCGGGCATGTGTGAGTACATCCATACGTCCTTTCAAGCTTTACTTACGACGACGTATGCTAGCTTGGCAGGAAGTAAGGTTTTACTTTACAATGTCGAGACCTCTACTAACAACGATATGTAGTCTTGCGTACATGGAAATGCGACTGGTCTTAGCCACGGTAATCCTTCGCTATGACCTTCAGTTACAGTCGCCGGCATTGGAAACGACCGAAGGATTTATGCACAAGCCCCTGAAGATGATGGTCAAATTTTCCAGACGATGACAGACAGTAGCGATATTTGAATTTATTGATGAATTATTTGTGTATTGGTAGTCGTTGTACTTTGCAGTGTACAGTATTGGATAGATGTATATACCAGTTCCCCGGTGTCTCCACCGTCAGGATCAGGATGTGGCGTGTAATTCCGCACTTGTTAACGGTCCTTGATCCTGGCTAGAATTCGACAGTCTTGCCCTCATGTTCGCCTGCATCTTAACTTATACGGGGTACTGCGATTTTCAGCTACGATCGACCCAGAACTTGCTCAGACAGGTCGAAGTTTTCATCCCTGCCAACGTGATGAAAAAGTTGTTTTCGTCTTGTTAGAAAGTGAAGTATTTTATGCAGACACTATACACCGTATACATATGTGATGGTGACGAAGCCAGTCGAAGGTTCGCCGTAGACTGGCTGGACCGTGGTGACTCGACTTACTACCACCTACCTATTAGAATCATGATGATGATGATGTGCTTGTCCGAGTCTTGTGCAAGTCAAAGTGTCAAACCGAAGATCGCCGGTCTGGGTAGCATGTTGTGTTAAGTAGGGGGCTTAGAAATTCCAGTTCATGTCTGAATCATAGTGCTCGGACTACTATGGGGTCTCAACCTCAACCGGGCGTACTTACTTCCAAATAAGCCACACGTGTTTCCCTCAATGTATCATTATGTGCTGACGACGAGAGCATCCTGACCAACCCAATGAAAGATCGAGATCGGGTGTGTCGACCGAATAAAAACGGATACGAAACGTGGTTGTCGCTACACGCGTCGCGATAGGACCCCGGCTATAGGGTTCGAACTTCGATCCAAAAAAACCAAGAAAAAAACCAAATTGGGGCGATTTTGGGAATGAACTCCGATCTAAAAGACCAAATTTCGACCCTTTGGTCCACCATGTACGATGCCTAAGAACCAAATTTGATCAAAATTCGAGCAAAAATCCCGCCAGGGACCGACAATCGTGACCGTGGGAAGCCGCCCTTACCATATATGGACTGTCGGCTGCGAGGCGGGCCGAAAATTTTGCCTAGCAGGCTTTGAACTCCGATTAAAAAAGCCAAATCAGGCCAAAATCCGGAAATTTTGAAGAACCAAAAAGGCCAACTTTGGGATCGAAGTTCAAACCCTATAGCCAGGGGTCCTGTCGCGATCGTCAAACAGCGGCAACGTGACTTGAGCGTGACCGGCGTCTTGTCATCAACCACCACTTTCACGTCAAATGGCGTCTTGCTTCTCTGTGTAAAGCCGCGATACAACCCTGGCAGCCTGACCACTTAACCCCGGAAGAGCAGAGGCGCTATAGGCAGGATTTCCTCGAGCGCTAATCCCAGTTCTGCTCTTGACGATCATTTCGCGAATTCTGGCGAACCACATATTGCTGAGTCTAAGGATTGTTCTGTAAAGGGGTGTCTTCTCTCAAAGGGCGACTGCTCGCTCTCCGATAAGGAAGATATGCCCTTCTATCTTGACGCATCAATCACGTCTTCGGTACCCAGGATGAGACGTCTTGGTAACACTGGCAGTACAAAACTCGCAGAATACGATGTGCGAAATGGTGGGTTTCCCGTAACCTACTACTCCGAGGCTTCACTTTGTGGTCATGTCCTCCGATTCCATTGCCCTCAAGAAACGCCCGTGGCGTAGCTATGTCTGGTTTGTTGTATCTACTTGATTTCGAATGGTCTCCGAATATTTGCAGGGATACTTGGGACAAATCACCGGAGGAGCGTCGATTCCTTGGGAAGCTTGACGCCTGCCTTTTGACGTACGCTGCGTTGTCGTACTTCAGCAAATAAGTCTTCTTTCGCGTCTTGTAGAGTTTCGTCTTACCTTTTCGCACGTATCTAGATCAGCAGAATATCACGGTGCGTTGCTGATGAGCTTGTGGAGAATGTAGATCTCAATCTGACATAGAACGCATATGTTTCTGGGATGAAAGAAGAGTACGTTCTCAAATCATTCTGACGTGTCCAGGGCCTGATGTATGTGGCAGTCTCGGACTGTGAGCTTAAACACTAGCCGGGAAGCTGTGTCTCATGGTACTACTGAATAGACACGGCAATCAACTGAACTATATAACGACGGCGTGGACATGTGGTTATGTCATTGGACAGATTCCCTCGAAGTGCGTCCCAGTCGTTACAATAGCCTCACTTCTAACGGATTCCTTATACAGCATGCTCATTACACGAGTTCGACCCTCGATTTGGGTATGCGTCGCGCTCGTCATCGTTGCACGAACTTAATACGGAACACGCAGATTCCGACCATGGAACTCATCTGGAGTGTCTTGACCATGATTCTAGCGACATCTAAAAACTTCAACCACCTAGTTGCCATCCGATTCCTCGTCGGTACGTGACGCACGCTGGCTTCCCGGTTGTTGTTCTCATATTGTCTTCCAGGTTTGGCTGAATCGACATTTTATCCTGCCATTCAGTACGTTATTGGAAGCTGGTATAAAGGCGAGGAGCTGGCGAAACGGGCCTGTATATTCCACGTGTGTACTCGTTGTGTGATCCTCGAGCGTATGCTAAATGGGCCTTCGTAGACCGCTAGTGCTATTGGGCCCATGTTTAGCGGCTTTTTACAAACGGTATGATACAAACCTTCAGATCCTTTACTTGATACTAACGGGGTCACTTCTAGGGTGCATACAACGGGCTGAATGGTGTACATGGTCTTGCGGGATGGAAATGTTTGTGAACCTCCCTTGCAGGTCCCGGACTACACTTACGACATATGGCGCACTAGGGCTCTTCATTATCGATGGCATTATCACCATTCCTATAGCTCTTCTGGGATACCTTATCATGCCAGGTACCTTTCGTGGCTGCCTGTAAATACTGTCGTTTTACTGACGTCGACGTAGATCTACCAACTAATACACGACCTTCGATCTTCTACACCGAGAAGCAGCTCGAGATCGGTCGAAAGAGGATGGAATCTGTTGGGAGGAAGGCGCCGGAGAAGTTCACTAAGGCTAAGGTCGAGGTGTTCATGCAGTTTTTCCTTCCGCGCTCAATAAAGTTACAGGTTAAAGGGTTTTTCAAGACGTGGCACTTGTACACTCTTGTTCCTCGTACGCCCTTGCGCTTCATCTGATTCAATTATCTGACGATATCTCTGCACAGTCTATGTCCTGGTGCGTACAGCTCGGCTGATGCTCGTGGATGTCTCCCTAACGATTGTTACAATAGTTCAACAATGGAGGTGGGCCCAGCTCGTCCATGATTTTCTGGCTCAAGAGCTTCAATACTCCGGAAACACACGAAGTACAGCATCGGCCAGATCAACGTCTATCCCTTGGGTCAAAATGTTGTTCAAGTCATCATGAGTCCGCAACCGTTCTTGGTGATCTTTCATGCGGCTCACATCGAGTTTGCTTTAGCTCTCACCTGGCTTGGACTTCGGATGGGTTGCAGAACAGGTGGCTGCCTATCGTGCTCGCCGGTGTAAGCAATCGTTATTGTCGGCTGCATTCGTATCTCATTTCATCTTTACTCAGACTTGGAATGCATCCATATGTATTGCTCTCGCTGCCACGCCACTTTACACGAATATTGGTCGTCGCTGGGCTCTTTACTACATGGTACGCAGCGTCTCACTCATATCTTGCTATGTCTAAAATTGACATGGGACTCTTACTAGACCACGACTCAGGGAGGTCTGTCTGGATCATCCTGAGCTGGGCGAATGAGCTCACCGGGAATGACAACGAAAGTAAGCAAAACTTTGTAGGGTGTTGTTCATCGTAGTAATGCGCTTCTCCCAGAACGCGCCTTCGTGGTGGCTTGTTGTAATACATTCGCATATACATTCCAGGTATGAAGACGGCATTAACCATGTACCATTTCGCTTATCACCTCTCACAGGCTTGGCTCCCTATGTACGTATGTCAGCACTCGAAAAACGCAAGTAATGACTATTTCCTAGCGTGATATTCCCTCAAGTTGAACAGCCTCGTGTGCTGAAGGGTAACATTACGACTGCGTGCATTTCTGCTGGAATGAGTACGTCGCATTATTTTGACGTTGATAGCTCCTGACATTCTTTCAGTCAGCTTCGCAGTGATCACTGCTGTTCTCCAGAGGAGAGACATTCGGCGTGCGCGACAAGTAGCCCCGCCTTCAGTCGATGATTCGGACCAAAGTAGTGTAATAAAGTCTGGTGGGGAAGACGAACCGTATGTGGCGGCGAAGTAGTTCGATGAATGAACCGACCTGGGGTCCTAGCATATCTCCCAGGCTTGGTCTCATTGTATTTCTCTGAGACGTCCCTGCATTGGTAGTGATTGAATCCATTGACACGTCGAGAAGCACGGAGCCGCAACAGCTTGAACAACACGGACACACACTAACACAGCTTGAGCTGACACACACGTGTTTCTAAACAGCATCGGTCCCGCCTCTGAGTCCCTTCCCTCGTCACCACCACCATCGCCCGCCACTCACCGCCGCCGTCACCACTATTCCCATCAATGTCGACCACACAACCACTACTCAGACAGCGCCTCCGACGAGAGGCAAAGGCGGGCGCAGAAACAATAGAGGCCGTGGCGCAATCGCGCGAAAAATCAGGATCCTGCTCCGCCACCCGCCGTCGAGGCTGACGGCCAAGACAAGGCGGAATCTGTAGCCTCCGAAGCGCAGACTGTCGAGGACT